>CM017908.1:21826786-21894286 GCA_008369825.1 Triplophysa tibetana
TTCATGGACAGGTAAATAGAGTGCAGCAGCATGGATCCAGTTCGCCCCACTCCAAAAAAAGTTCACAAATGTCCTTTGTATTTTACGAACCAACTCCAGTGGAGGCTCCATAACAGTCATTTTATGCCACAAAGTCGAGGCCGCCAAATTGTTAATGACCAAGACTCGCCCTCTGTATGACAATTATGGTAATAGCCAGGTCCATTTAGACAATCGGGCTATCACTTTCTCCAGCAATCCCTCCCAGTTTCTCATCTGAAAATTTTCATTTCCTAAAAAAATACCTAATGTTTTTATCCCCTCTCTGCCCCAAAGTAAACCACATGGTAGTTTTGGAGGTCCTACTTCTTCCCAATTGCCAATAATGAATCCCTCACTTTTCCCCCAATTCACTTTGGCTGAGGAAGCTTTTTCATATTTTCCAATAATTTCTGTTAAGACTTTCACATCATTTTGATTTTTTATAAACACTGTCACATCATCAGCATATGCTGACAGGGATACTTTACAGGTACTCTTTAAATCTGGAAATGAAATACCAATTAGCTCTTTCCTTAATCTGCACAAAAATGGTTCGATTACTAGACTATATAACTGTCCAGAAAGTGGACAGCCTTGTCTGATACCCCTGGACATCCTGATAGGTGCACTCAATCCACCTCCAGCTTTAACCATAACAAATGCATTAGAATACAACAACTTTATATAAGATATGAAATTATCCCCAAACCCGAATTCTTTCAACACATTGAAAAGATATCCATGATCAACTTGGTCAAAAGCTTTCTCTTGGTCAAGCGAAAGAATCCCCATATTAAGATTATTACTTTGACTAAAATCAATCACATCACGCACTAAAAATAAATTATCCATAATTGTTCTATCTGGTATACAGTAAGACTGGTCTCTATGAACCACTACATATAAATATTTTTTAAGTCTATTTGCTAGTACCTTTGAGAATATTTTGTAATCTAAACATAGCAACGACACTGGTCTCCAGTTTTTCAATAGTCCCAAATCTCCTTTCTTGGGAATTAAAGATAGAACTGCTCTGCAACAACTTGTGGGTAATGCCTTTCTTTCGATGCAATCAATCATCAGATCATTTAAATCTTGTCCAAGCAAATCCCAGAAAGCCTGATAGAACTCCACAGGTATACCGTCCACTCCTGGAGATCTTCCAGGGGATAATTGTCTCATTGCATCAGAAAGCTCTTGCAAAGTTATTTTTTCATCCAGCGATTCTCTTTGTTCATCTCTCAACTGAGGTAGATCACAGAGCAAATCATCCACACTTGCAGCGTCACAACTCTGAGCATTATATAATTTAGAATAAAAGTATATTGTCATTTCTCTCATTTCAAGAGGGTCAGAAGTTATAGTTCCATTCGGACGTCTTAGATGACACAACTGTTTTTGTAAAAAACTTTTCTTTTCCAAATTAAAAAAATAGGCACTAGGAGCATCCATATCTTTGATGGAACAAATTCTTGATCTTATTAATGCTCCTTTTACCTTTTCTTGTAAAAGAGACCCCAGTTCTCCTTTTTTCTTATTTAACCTTTCATTATTTACCGATCCCATATTATTTAACATGTCTTTTTCCAGAGCTACAATGTCTCTTTGTAAACTTTCCACTGTTATTTTCATCATTGCAGTTGTATGTGAAGTATAGTTTTGGCAAAAAATTCTAATGTTAGCTTTACCTACATCCCACCATTGACCAAGATTTTCAAAACTGTCTTTCTTAAGTTTCCACCTATCCCAGAAAACCTTAAACTTTTCACAAAAACTGATATCCTGTAATAGTTTAACATTAAAATGCCAAAAATAACAAGGTTTAACCACTTTCTTTAAATTTAAATCAAAAGTAATCATATGGTGATCTGAAAAACCATTAGGCAAAATGGATACATTCATTACCTTATTATTCCAAATCTTCCCCAAATAAAATCTATCTAACCGAGCACCACTAACTTGATTATCTGATGCCTTTAACCATGTATATTGTCTAACTCCTAAATTCCTACTTCTCCACAAGTCTATTAAATCGAACTCATTTATAATTTTTAACAATTGAATGCTTGACTGATTATGTGGCTCCTCTCCATTCCTATCAATTATAAAATTAGTTGTGCAATTCCAATCACCCCCAATTATCATGCACACAGTATCATCAATCTTCTGAATAGCTGTTCTCAATTCCATAAAAAATACCACACGCTCATGTCCATTATTAGGAGCATATACATTAATTAAAACAAATATATTTCCTTCAGACTCTACTTTAGTTAAAAGTGCTCTACCTTTTACAATTTCCTCTGTTGATAGAATATTTACATTTAGATTTTTGGAAAAAAGAATAGCTACCCCAGCACTTGTGTTTTTACCATGGCTAAGAGCATATTTCCCTTCCCACCACATACCCCACTGAGTCTCATTATCAGTACTTGTATGTGTTTCTTGCAAAAAGACTATATCAACTCCTTTAACAAACTCTGAAATCATGCCTAATTTATTCCGATCTCTACCCCCATTTATATTTAAGGAACCGAATTTTAAAAGTTCCATAGAAAAATTAAAATAGAGAAAAACAAATGCGAATAGACACAAAGCATTAATTATGAAATTCACCCTGTGCATTTGAGCATCCTATTTTTGCACAGCTCTTTTTTCTTTCCGTAATTTAGCCAACATCTTTTTCAGCCTAAACCTCTTCTTCTTGCACAGAGCTTCATAACTAACAACTTTCAGCATTGACACCACTGACCCTATGAATTTGTCTATCTCCGGGAAGAAATCCTTCACCTCAACACTTTTTCCAAACGTCAAATCCAAAAAATCATTAATCTCCTGCACCGAATATATTTCATCAATATTCTGCGACCCAAACTCAGAAACATCCGACACCTCAGACAATGTATCATCCTCCTCCATTTCATATTCCTCACCTTTTTCAACATCATTTAAGCTTTCAGTATTTTCAATACTGGTCACTTCGCAAGCCACACTTTCACTTACTTTCTCTGTATGTTTACTGTGTTCCAAGACCTCATGCTCTTGTACCACATTCTCCACTTTTTCTCCTTCATTCTGATTTTGGTCTACACTTACACACGATTCATCCTTCTGAACGATACTCTCTTCATTAGACTGCGTTGTTGTATTTTTTACATTAGCGGCGGTTACTCCACTAGGCCCAGCGGCCTCCTCAGTAGTCTGAGCTCTATGTGGGCATGTCAATTTTTTGTGCCCAAGCTCCCCACACTCAAAACACTTCAAGCTACCCGTATTTACATAAAGCATATACGATTTTCCTTCATGCACAACTCTGAAAGACACGTCTAATTCTGGTACATTGAGAAACATAAACACTTGCCTCCTAAAAGACATCACATGTTTTAGTGCTTCACTCTTACATCCTAATGGGATCGCTTTAATCGCACTAGCACATTTACCATATTGAACTAAAGCACGCTCAATATCCTCATTTCTAATAAACGGAGGGACGTTCGAGACATAGACTTTTGTTGTTGGTGTAACAAGCGGTGAAACAATAACAAAATCGCCACCTACCACAATCCCGTTGGCTATCAGGCGGTTCACTAGCTTCTCCTCTTTAAGAAAAACCACCACCGCTTTATTCATCCTGGAGGCCGAAGAAATGTTGTCATATCCAACCTCCTCTCCGACCGCCAGCAGCACATCCTCAACAGACACACCCTGCGCAGGTACACATCTGACTCCGTGACGCCGCGAAACAGGTGGTTCACCACCCGCCAGCAACGCCGCCATACCGGCGCCTCGGCGAACACCACTAATACGTGGTTTTAAACTCTACAAAAATAGTATGTCTCAAATCCCCTTTTTAGAAAACAGAGAAAAAAAAAATTAAATAAGAGCAAACAAAACAGACCAAACAACAACAACAAAACCTATAAAAAAAACCCTCTCCGTAAACCACTCACCACCACCCCAAACGCTCCCAGTGTTCACCGGAAGTGAGAGAGAGAGAGACGGAAAGAGAGGGAGACAGAGAGAGAGAGACGGAAAGAGAGGATCAGAGAGAGAGAGAGAGAGAGAGAGAGACGGAAAGAGAGGGAGACAGAGAGAGAGAGAGAGAGAGAGAGACGGAAAGAGAGGGAGACAGAGAGAGAGAGAGAGAGAGAGAGAGAGACGGAAAGAGAGGGAGACAGAGAGAGAGAGAGAGACGGAAACAGAGAGAGACAGAGAGAGAGAGAGAGACGGAAAGAGAGGGAGACAGAGAGAGAGAGAGAGAGAGACGAAAAGAGAGGGAGACAGAGAGAGAGAGAGAGAGAGAGAGAGAGAGACGGAAAGAGTGGGAGACAGAGAGAGAGAGAGAGAGAGATGGAAAGAGAGGGAGACAGACAGAGAGAGAGAGAGACGGAAAGAGAGGGAGACAGAGAGAGCCAATATTACAAAGACAAACATCTTTTCTGCCATTAACTTCTTCGTGGCCTCACACTCTTCTGTTTCTCATTCTGTTGGCAGAGAAACTGCTCTGGAGCACCAGAGATCTCAGATTCCTGCATCATTTCACAGCAACAACATTCCTTTAAGGTGAAACATCACCGCTCTTTAAAATCCCAACATTAAACCTGAGAAACAGCGGCTCACATCAGTCCTGAAGCTGAAACATGTATCTGCAGACTGATCACTGATGCAAATATCAATTTGTGTTTGTGTGTGTGTGTGTGTGCAGTGCATATGTGTGCGTGTGTTTGTCGACGCGTGTGTGTGCGTGTGTGTGTGTCCGCGTGTGCATGTGCTGTGTGTGCACGTGTGTGTGTGCATGTGTGTGTGTGCAGTGCACGTGTGTGCGTGTGTTTGTGTGTGTACGCGTGTGTGTGTGTGTCCGCGTGTGCATGTGCTGTGCATGTGCTGTGTGTGCACGTGTGTGTGTGTGTGTCCGCGTGTGCATGTGCTGTGTGTGCACGTGTGTGTGTGTGCAGTGCACGTGTGTGCGTGTGTTTGTGTGTGCACGCGTGTGTGTGTCCGCGTGTGCATGTGCTGTGTGTGCACGTGTGTGCGTGTGCTGGTGGTAATGTGTGGAGCAGAGAGAGAGAGAGAGAGAGAGAGAGAGACAGAGAGATGTAAGGAATCTGACAGAAGGAAGTGAAGATAATGTGCTGAGGGCAGAAGAGATATGAAGTCCTATTCAAACACAGTTCGTTTGGCCCGGGGACGTTTGACAGATGTACATTATGATTATATTTCTGCTCAAATCTAAGGTGTTGAACAAGCTTATCCTCACACAACCTCGAGAGAGAGAACGAGAGAAAAACACCTTCTGTTTCTCAGAGAAAGAAAGAAACACAAGCGTTCAGTCACTGTAGTGAAATGCTTCTCTTACAAACCTTTCATCTGCTCGTGTACTGTGTGTCTTACTGACTGTAGTGGAGTAGTGGGGTGAGACCGTGGTTCTAGACCGGTGAGTTATTGCTAATGAGCACCAGCTGTGTGCGAACCGGTCTCGAATCACGTAGGAGATTGGTAGCATATAAGAGAACGACATCCGGACTGTCAAAGAGAGAGGACCAGGCCCGGACATTTTTTACGTTTATATTTATGTTCTTGTGTTTTAGTTTTGTGATATGTTTTATTCGCCGGCTGTCTTTTTACTTTTGTTATTATTTGATTAAACATTTAAAATGTCTGCGGGTTCCCGTCTCCTTCCTTCCTTTTAGTGAACCTTTCTACACTGAGGTTTTGAACAGATGACTTGGACTGAATAATAAAGACTCATCAGCTGCTCAGAAAATGATTCCTCATGAACAACAGGACTGATCCTAGAACAGCTGAGAAAACACTTGTTGTGTGTAAATGTGTCATATACGCTCATGTGTGTTATGTATTTTTTTATCATGTGACATGTGAATCTATTGAATGGTGTGCTGGTGTCAAAGATGAATTTCTGTTCAAGTAACAGATAATAAAGTAAAGTAAAGTATTTATTTTATTTATTTTAAAGTTCTACAGAATTATTATTACATATAGGAATTAATAGTCTGTTATATATTTGAAGAGTGTTTCTCTCTCCCTTACCTTAAATGTGTGTCTACTTTGCTTATAGTCAATATCTTTTATGTACAGCTGCTTTGTAAAGAAGAAAAATTGTAAAGAGCTCTATTTACATAAAGTTGACTTGACTTAAAGTCAACATTAAAGCTCATGTACAATAACACAACGGAAACACTGTTGTCTTCTATAATACTCGCACATCACAACTATAATCACACAAAACACTGAAATGTAACATTAGCATATGAAAAAACATAATATTTACTGTATATGTGTGATAAATGTTCAATAATGCTCTGGTAATACATGATGCAATTTTAAAAAATAATGACGTTGAAAGTGTAGGTCTTCCTGAGTAAAGAATGCAAATCTTGAGTTTGTCTTTGTTTATTTCTCCCCCTCTCAAGATGATGGAGGGTTATGAGAGAAAATAAAAGAGAGTGAACACAACAGCTTCTCTGAGTGTATTATCTTCTTTCCAGACGTCATTAATTATTCACTCCATCCAAAAAACATCAATACATTACTCTCTCTCTCTCTCGCCAAATCCACAGCTCTCATCCATCTCAAAAAGACGAAACAAAGTTTCAGGACAGAGAAAGAGAGGATAGCAACAACCATAACACTCACATGTACGTTACATGAACTAAAGCTGCTTCCTGTATCCCATCGTCCACTCATTCACATGATGAAAATACACCATCACTGTGTGACAACTGAAGATTTGATGTTATCAGGTTCATTTACATGAATGCTTCGCTCGTACTGTATGGAAGGAATGATACTGTACTTTAAAGATATATTCATACTGCATGTCAGTGGAACTCGTGGCAGTCAAATGAGTGAAGCATCAGTCAAATGTGTAAATGCAATATAAATGTCTGTCAAGCTGTCAGTTGCTAGAAAAATAAAACATTAATCAATGACACACAGCACACACGCAATAAGAACCTAAAGAACCTGCTAGACTGACATCTCCATGGAAATTCTTAAAAATAATACAAATGATGGGCGACACTTTCTTTACAACATTATACAGCAAGTCACTCTTTTATGATTTACTGTTTTCCACATTAAATTATGCTAAGTTATGTAAAGAACATAATCTTCATATCTTAAATGTCGACAGAGCAAGGTCATGTCAAAGATTGAAATCATAGTGACAGTAATGCTTAAAATCAAGCGTAAATACTCATTTTCTCAGATGTACAGTATGACAGGAGTTAAATTAGGAGGCCGAGAGGTTACCTCCGCGAAATAACGCACATGTAGCTGTGGATTATCCCGCTTAAAACATGGTTATTTGCCAAGTTGAAGCTGTTATTGAAGTTTACAGTGTCCTTTTAGATCAAACTGGTGAAAACTACGTTTATTTTTCTCAGCTAATTTCCAATTTAATCAAACTGACTGGAGCTGAAGGGTTTTAATGCACACCTTCCAGCCAATCAGAATCCAGTATTCAGACCATGGTATAAGACACTTTTGCCTGGTTTTCACAGACTGCCGGTTCCATGTATAATATATAAATGCCATACAAACGAAGCTATATCTTATTTATCGCTGGAAAATAAAGCATTCATACCAGCTAGAAAAATGACAAAAGATACCATATTTTCATACTGTGGCAAGTTTCAAATGTTCATTTATATGAGCGCTGAATACACATTCTAACAAAAACACACTTAAATGAATCGATGCTGAATCCAATCTGGAGATCAATATTTCTAATTTATTGGTCTGTTTGATAACTTCATGAGTTTTCACTTTAGCTCTCTCATCTATGAGTGAAAGAACCTTTTCAAAGCTTCCAAACTTTCGAAACAACTGTGAATAACAGCAGGTTCCATCAATTTACAAACTTGTCTGTGAAGAATACTACACTTGAAACAAAGTTCCAGCCGTGTTCTCCAAGAGAAGAAGCTCCTCATGTTCTCATCGATGACATGATTCAAACACCAGCCAAACAAGTATAAACATGTTTTCAAGGACTAAATGAAACAAAGTTACTCTGCTGCTGGGCGGAAACCATTACATGACGCAGTTCATGCAGTAAAATATTCCATCAAAGACGCATTTTATTTTCATTCTGAATTTTTGTGGCATTATGGGACCAAAATGGGTAACAAAATCAAGTGAGCACAGTAACTGACCAATGATGATAATCCACCCCAACCGAAAAATTTCAGAGCAGTTCCTCTATACCTTAAATGCCAAATGTCCTCTCTGATTCTGCTCATCAAGCTCAAAATAGTTCTGCTCAGGACAATCAAAGAATCAAATAGAAATCCACCGGTCACCAAAGAGTCCATCTCTGAATAAACCAGATGATTCTCTTCATAACATGATTTCTCTGAAGATGCAGCATGCTTTATTTGACTGTTAAACAGTATTTCCAAACACTTTCAGGATATTTTTGCGTAACCTAAATGTTTAATTAAATACTTATTTCCTTAATTAAAAAGGTCATGTGCAGAGAAAAAGTCTTCCTGTTGACATTTTTTCATTTGGCAGAAACCATTACTCAAAGCGACTTACGAGTAGGAGAGCATATCACAGTTTGTCAACACGCTAAACAGAACCGTTAGTTTAGAAGTTCATGCTACTAGAAGATTAAAGTTGAAGTACGCAAAGGAGAGAACGAACCACCAGAAAACATAGACGTTTATTGGTTAGTCAGATAAATGCAGAACAGGTGTGCTTTGAGTTGTTTTTTGAAAATTCTTAAAGATGCTCCAGTTTGGGTGGAGGACAGTCAACGGTTGTTGAGATCTGTTTGGTTCTAAGCATTTTTTCAAATATCTTTCTGTGTTCATCAGAACAAAGACATTAATACAGATTCGGGCCAACTCCAAGAGGATAAACTCCATTTTCATTTTTGGTGTGAACTGTCCCTTTACGTCGCAGATTTAATGGCTTGTTGGTACACTCTTGAAATACCGCCAAACATTGCACATACTTTTGGCACATTTTCATTTCTTCTTCATTTCTATCAACAGTGGTTGTGGTGACATCGCATGACTTCCTGTGTTTGCATTTTGAGAAGCAAAAGAAGAAGTGATTTCCCATTTGCAACATCAAGCAAACCTAAGCTATAGGTCCTGTTGAAGAAAATGAGATCGGATGGTTGCATGGACTCAAGTACTCTTAAACCACAGAATTCTATGTGGTGTCGGTGGCATTTCCTAGAACCCTAATTTAAAAAAAAATAATTGAAGCGGTAAACAGATAAAGCAGTGTTGGGTAAGTTACTTAAAAAAGTAATTCATTACTAGTTACATAGTCAGTAATTAGATTCTCTCCAAAAAGTTTTAATGACTTATTACTAATAACTTTCTATATCCTACATCAACCTTGATTAGTTCAGTGATTCAAGGATAGACATGAAACGACTTTTTAATTCATTCAAATAAATCGTATCAAACTACATAAAGTACTCTTATTAACTGACTTGTATTACAAATGTGAGAAAGATAAATGAATGCACGCATTTTAAATTTAGACTTCGAATTTTAATGTCAATTAAACTATTATATACATTACATAGCATTTAATTTAGTTACAGCAGAAGTAACTGAACTCAAATTACAGAAGAAATCAGAGTAATCCCTTACTTTACTTTTTTTTAAGGGAAAAGTAATTCAATTACTTAGTAACTAGTCACACCCAACACTGGTCACAAGACTAGGAATGCTTCTGTCGTAATGTTGTAACGTTCAAGAATGAATAAATGAAGTTTATTTTTAACAATGCAGTGCAGGATTATATTCAGCTGTCAATCTGTCCCTGTATGACCAGACGATCATATGATGATGAAATGTTTTCTCCAGCACACGCACGCAAAGTTTTTGCTAATTTGAAGTGGTTATTTTAAAATGGACTATATGGTTTAAAATTCTATATGGTTTCCCATCTTAATGCAAATGTGTTGTATGTGACAGAGTAACAGGAATGGAAGTGAAAAGCTGAGGGTTCAGTTCTGAATGATACCGCTGGCTTCTGTCACTGGATTCAGAGAGAAAACGCTGCAGAAACATCAAATGCCACCTTTAAATAACTCAAGTCCATGTGGCCACAGTTCACAGAACAAACACAGTCTTTTGCTTTCCCAGGATTTTGCTTCAGAGTTAAATTGTTCTGAATCTCTTTGGCTTGATGTGGCCTGTAGAGCTGCAGGGAAAACAAACACTTCATTCTCTCCAACCGAACTCACACACAATCACCTCAGTCAACAACAGCGTTCTCTTCCCACTCCTGCCTTCTTTCATAAAGCCTTTCTGAGTCAACCTTCATATTCAACAGTGTCTGTCATTAAACAATTCCACACAATATGGAACACAAATCACTGTGAAATCACTCAATCGTGTTATGCAAAACATGTAAATACAAATAAGACTCAAAATTGAGATGACAGTATTTAAGCAGGTTAATGGTGATTGTGATCAGAATAATGAGTTTATATCTAGATATGAAAACTTCAGCTTATATTCCGCCGGGAATTTAATGTCACTTGGATAATAAAAGGTTGTTACTTTTGCGTTCCCAGTTGATGACGCTGACATTCTGACACAATTTAAAACTCACAGCACAAATAAAAATCAAGCATGTGTACAGAATTATTCAGTCTAAGTCGTTCATTTGACCCACTGCAGTTTTGTATATATGTGTCTGGCAAATAGACACACATATACAGAAATACAGTCACCTAAAGGATTATTAGGAACACTATACTAATACTGTGTTTGACCCCCTTTGGCCTTCAGAACTGCCTTAATTCTACGTGGGATTGATTCAACAAGGTGCTCAAAGCATTCTTTAGAAATGTTGGCCCATATTGATAGAATAGCATCTTGCAGTTGATGGAGATTTGTGGGATGCACGAAGCTCCCGTTCCACCACCTCCCAAAGATGCTCTATTGGGTTGAGATCTGGTGACTGTGGGGCCATTTTAGTACAGTGAACTCATTGTCATGTTCAAGAAACCAATTTGAAATGATTGGAGCTTTGTGACATGGTGCATTATCCTGCTGGAAGTAGTCATCAGAGGATGAGTACATGGTGGTCATAAAGGGATGGACATGGTCAGAATCAATGCTCAGGTAGGCCGTGGCATTTAAACGATGCCCAATTGGCACTAAGGGTCCTAAAGTGTGCCATGAAAACATCCCCCACACCATTACACCACCACCATCATTGCATTAATGAGAGATTGAACAGGTTTTCCTAATAATCCTTTAGGCGAATATATATACTGTATATAAGGTACAACTATCCTGAAAGGTTCAGTCAAAAGAGAGAGGACAGCAAACAACAGATTTCCTCAAATAAACTATTTTACATAATGATGTTTGACTGCTTATATTAATCCACAGTTTAAATCGCCATTAACTGATAACATGAACAAAATCATGAAGCTCATCAAACTGTGCTGCAGATTTAGAGAGTAACGTGAGGTTTACTCCGGCTGGATTTTATTAGCATATTAAACATCATTCTTGAGTTCTCTGAGTCATCACTGGCAACACAACACACTTCTCAAGCAAACCTCATAAACATGCTGCTGCTGCCGAAATATTGCAACACAGGAATTTGTGACATTGAGTGTGTTACGTGCACAAAATAAACGGATATCTATGAAAAGTCAGCTGAGAAAGGAAAATAGTTTTCACGTGTTTACATGCATGACAATAAACCGGCTAGGCAGAAGCCTGCGTTCACATGGAAGTTTGACACTTGTCAGATTTCTCACGTCATCATTGATAGTATGTCTGGTAATTAGAAATGCCGCGGGAAATCGGTCAGAAGCTGTATTTTTATATCTCTTCTCATGGTCACAGTACCTGCAAATGCAACAATAATTCTTCATTTTGACGTCTCTACATCACAGGATGATTCCAGAGAGGACTTTTATTCGTTATTCCTTTAAGACTTTAACTATTGCGCTGTCAGACATCCACACATAAACAAAACTGAGAGAAAACATGTAAAGGCGTTTACACGCAGAGTAACAGGCAAAAAACTTCCTCTGCTGAGAGGGTTTCGCTTATGCTGTTTCCTCGATAAATAAAAACCGTTTCACGTGTTAATATGACCCACTTGTTATCAGCTTATTAAGTATGATCGGAGAAAGACTGTGCATGTAAACACACTCATTATCAATAACAGAGATCTATTAAATCATGTTCATGGACACAAATTTTCCCCTTTTTTTGTGTCAGTCAGCTTGACTTTCAATCAACATACTTTATGTGGTATCTCTCATATCTACAAATATTTATCAATGCAATCCGATGGGAATTCATATCTATTTCATATCTATTTCATTTCTATTTTTCTGTGGTTTTAGGGTTTGGGGTGAAATAAGGTGATGGTTGGCCATGTCATAAAATATGTACAATTTCTTTTGATATCAGGTTATAAATGTACATACACACGCCGTCTGTGTATTGAAAGTCGTTCTGAGTGACACAGGAAAAGGGGTCAATTTGTGTCCATGAAAACACGAGATTCCAAAAGTCCGTGCCAAAGCCATGAACTGCCTTGAGAATGGGTTGAATATTGATGAGACAGACTGAAGATAAAGAGAAAGATAAAGAACAAGCAGACATTTCTTATCATTAAATACAGTCTTTTACTCAAACCAACCTATCTAGAATTCACTGACAGCACACAGTATGAATATCAAGATTATCCAGAGTCTTAAAAACCAATGGATTAAAGACCCAGCATGAACAATTACACGTGTGATGAACCCACACACATCTACAAGATATCACCTGACCGACACTTACTGCTTGAGGTCATTTATCAGTCTTCATCCTTTATAAATGTTGCAGTATTTGATATGAAAAATTCAATTACAACTTAAGAAAAAATGCTTTGTTACTATTAAATACCTAACAAACAACATTGATTTACAGATGTACACGATTCACAAGAATGCCAGAAGTTTAGACCTTTTAACATCATTGTTTGTGACTTGATGCATCTAAAGTTTTAGTTTAACTCTGCTACAGTTCTTTAAATGAAATAGCTGAAATGCGACTGAAGGGACTGGAGAATACCTGAAGAGTCCAGTGTGTCTGTGAATGTGTTTCCTCGTTCGGTTCCTCTGTGTGTGGAATGATCGGTCTGCCTCCACAACTTTCACAAAGCTCACCTGTTCTGCATTTATCTGACTAACCAATAACCGTCACAATGTTTTATGTCTAATAAAAAAACCTTTCATGTTGTTCATTCTCCTCTTGCTTACTCCAGCTTTAATCTTCTAGTAGCATGGTCTTGTAAGTCCCTTTGAATAAAGCCTTCTGCCAATGAATAAATGTAAATGTCAATGTAAATGTAATGTAAAGGAGAGTTTTCCAGATGGACAATTCAGTGAGTTTGATGAATGATGTCAGATGTTGTTGTGTGTTTGTGAAGTGTATGAAAACACACGTACAGTCTTGATTCTGTTTGTCAGTGTAGTCCAGGGTTTAGTTTGAACTAGACATGATGATCTAGAGTTAGAGTTCATGGTCACTTGATGAATAAATAAATGAAGCGATAACAGCCATTCTACTGACATCTGACCGCTGCTATTAAATGCTGACAATGTGACATCATCAACCTCACACACCGCCTCTGAACAATGAGCAGACAACAACTGTGTACTTAGTTAAATTGACGTGATATTTTGAAATGTTGTTGAGCAGAGATTCATCGTAAGATTCTTTATGTCGAAGCCCATCCGGCTCGGATCTGCTGAGACACGTCCATCTGTTTTGCATCAAATGCAAAGAAAATAAAATCACAAATGTCTTGTGCTCAACCGTCTCATCAGTGCGTCATCTGATGCAGATGAACACTTGAGTCCACATTGGTTGTTATATTAACCAGCTCTCTCTTTCTACCACAAAAAATCTAAACGGCAGAATAAAAAGTGGTGATGAAACAGGCAGAAACTGCTGTCTTAGACATCTGT
Organism: Triplophysa tibetana; assembly: GCA_008369825.1. NCBI lineage: Eukaryota > Metazoa > Chordata > Actinopteri > Cypriniformes > Nemacheilidae > Triplophysa > Triplophysa tibetana. The sequence continues at coordinate 21,840,792 of CM017908.1, forward strand.
CTTCAGCCCTAACTGTGTTCTATAACCCAACTAATAATGTGAAGAATGTTTAAACAGGCAGAAATGTTCCTTCTGTAACCCGGGTACAGATCTGAGGTGACCTTATTTATTTTTATGCTGTTTTTATCAAACAATTACTGAGCTTTGAACGTTATTCAGCGAAGAGTTATTACATTAATAAATCCATTATTGTTTGCTCTGAAGGAAAATGGCAGGGACACAAAATACATGTGATGTGTGCGCGCTAACTCTTAAAGGGACCGCAGCGTAATAAACATCTCTGTTTTGATGCACAGCATACAACAAACAATCAAGCCTAAACAGACTCCCCTGACAGCACACAAACATCTGCAAGACATCTACAATACATAGCTTGCTCATCTGCAATGCGTCTCGGAGATGTCTGCTGTCAGACGTCATATAGACATCAGGAAGACGTCTGTAAGATGTTTATGATTTAGAATGGATGTAAATCTGCTCTTTCTAAGAAGTTTAGCAGATGTTTTTGGCAGCAGAACTCCAGATCTTTAGCAGACGTATTACAGACGATCAGACGTCTCCGAGACGTATTGCAGATGAGCAAACTATGTATTCCAGATGTCTTCCAGATGTAAATGCAGACGTCAAATGGAAGTAAGCCAGATGGATTGTGCTATCTGGGTCACTGCTCCTGACTGATCAACTTGAAGAACTTTAATATGGGTTGATCTATATTTTATTTATACTGTGAACACTATGAAGTGTTATTTTACATTTGACTCCTTTATTCAGTTTCTGTAGACCTCCCTGAAACACATGAAAAAAACAGTTTTCAGGTTTCAACTTGATGTGGGCGGCAACAGCCAGCCAGTGAAGTGAAGTCATGAGGTCACATGGGTTATTTAAGGCTGATTGAAAACTAGACGTGCAGCTGCATTCTGGATCATTTGCAAGGCCTCGACTGCATTGGTTGGACGGACAGCTGGTAGAGAATCGCAGCAATCCGGTCTTGATGTGACCAGAGCTTGGTCTAGCAGCTGAGAGGCTCCCACAGGGACAGACTGATTTTACTCATGTTGAAGAGCACACACCTGCAAGATTGTCAATTTTATCATTTGTTTTCATTTTATTACTCACGGATTGACTGGGTTTGACTATATGAAATCTCTGTGAGTTAGGTTAATAGTTTTATGGTAGTATAAACTTATTTATTAAGGTTATTAAATAACTAATAACCATACAGTATTATTTATTCATTACTTTTTGTGGCAGGGCAAGTAACAATTCTGTCAGTGCCTGTAAAAATGTATAAATAAATGAATGCATAGTAATCGTCACAATCGTACCAACAAAATCTATAATCGTTGCATCACTAATTGAAGATCTGACTAGTTGTACACGTCCCGACTGTCTATTTGCATTGGTTTTTATCTGGCTGGTCTTGTACATGTAAGCCAGCTAAATTGCATATTTAAAACTAGTGATGTGAGAAAACCACTACATGCAGCTGAGAGAAATGAAGAAACAGATCGCAAGCCCGTCTCATTTCAATGCTGGATTTTTTCGTTAGATAATGCGAATATCAGATGTGTATACATTATAAAGACAAAGGTTTGGAATATTTACGTGTTAATTCTTTGAATGTTCATGTTTCTCAAAGTATAAAGACTTCCTTTATTTGGTCAACATCGTCACTGGGGTTAAAGCACATTTTTATCTTGGATTATGATTATGTTATGTTTATGTTCAAAAAGTGATTTAAAAAGGGCAAAAGAACACGTGAAAGATTATTATGATACATATATTTGATACATATATTTAGTGCAAGTCTTCTGTTGGGAAACAAAACAGGTTCTAGCAGGAACATCCGCCTAAGGACACATTCACATCTACAACTGTGTGTTGTTGGCAACTTCTCACTTATACTACTGTAGGTGGCCAAAAAATGACAAAAAACAGGACAATATTTCTTAAAAAATGTTGAGAAAGCAAATGTTTCTGCATTTAATTTTATTGGATTTGATGAATGAATCAATAGGACATGATATTAATTTGATCACATGTACGGTCATCTGCACAAGTTCTGTTCTTATGAAACTCTTTAACTGTGATTTTTTTCGATGATCTAATTATCATTCTTTAGAGAAATACACACCAGACATGCCTGTTCTCATGTCAGCTGTTAGTCTGTAGAGATTAAATGACAAGACTCTGTCGAGTTTCTATGACTCTTTCCTGAAGCTCAGTGGTTAAAGCGTGGCTCTATCAACGCCGAAGTCATGGGCTGGATCTCAGGGATTGCACATTGCACATACATCTCTCATAGTGTCATCTCAAAAAGGGGAAAAACTCTCTCTCACGCACCTTCTCTGGATCTTTTCCACATTTGTGTAATGATCTGCCCGCTACTACAAGATCAGCAGATTCTGTAGCCATCTTTAAGAAAACATCCGAACTTCCATCAACACCTGACCCATCAGTTCTGACTTCTACCTCTTTTCTACTCTTTCTATCCTTAAAAGAAAAGAAGAAAAAACACTTAGCTTTGTATACTGATGTGGGCTATATGAAACCAGTTTTACTGCGCTTATGCTTTGTGTTGTCCTTATGTTGTGCCAATTGCTTCTATTGTTTACTTCATTTGTAAGTCGCTTTGGGTCTTTGCGTCTGCTAAATGACTAAATGTGCCCCTGGACAACCAAACAAGTCTTATGGGTCAATTTTTTGGAATTTAGATTTTTACATAATCTGAAAACTGAATAAATAAAATTTCTGTTGAATTATGAGTTCTTAGAATATACAACACAACTGATTAAAACTCAGGAATCTGAGAGTGAAAATTTTTTTGTTGTTGAGAAAATGTCCTTTGAAGTTGTTAATCAGAGGTCCTGTAGCAGGTCATCCACTCACAAAAATAAAGTCTTCATAAATTTAAGGCAGGAAATTACAAAATATCTTCATGGAACATGATCTTTACCTCAAATCCTAATGATATTTGGAATAAAAGAAAAATCGATAATTTTGTCCCATACAATGTATTTTTGTCTTTTACTAAAAATGTTCCTGTGCTACTTAAGACTGGTTTTGTGATCAAGGGTCACAATGTAAATACATGAAAAATAACTTTGTCCCTGTGTTGACATTAAGGAAGCAAACATGAGAAGTTTTTAGTCACGTACTCAAACCATAATCCATACAAACAAAAGAGAGTTTATTTAACTTTAAGGGATATACGATGAAAACCTCAGCATTTTTAAGGATCATTGCTACTGACCTGCTAGTTTTATTGTGTTTAACTACAGCTGTCGTGGTTTTTTCTGGCAATTGCAGCAGGTATGTGTTGGATCAATATCAGATAGCAGACTGTATTCTATCGATTCTGGGACCAAACAACACAGCGAGATGATATTTAAAATTCATTATGTAGCCGACAATGTGCTGGTTTGTATTGGCCGCCTCCAGTTTTCCCTTTTGTTTGGCCTTCAGCTAATGCTGTGATGTAATCATGACGTCGGCACAGAAGAGGTCTATAGCGTTTCATTGACAACACAGTCAGCATGGCAAAGCTTCATTGAACAGTGTGATAGCCATAGGGGTGTAAAGTCGATTGAAAACAACAGAAAGATCATTGACAGCAGTGATGTGTCATCTGAAGCGTGTTATTTACATCTGTGAGTGACACTGGTGTTTGTCTTCTCATTTACTCAATGATGTCTGATCTCTTCCATAGACACTTAACACTCAATATTCTTTGTGGACAGATTAGATATTGTTTTCTCAGCTGATTTGCGCGGATGATCAATAGATATGATCAGCTCGGTGCTATCGTGTCTCTGAACCGGAGGATATTCACGTGCAACCGCTCACGTGACACTTTATGCGAAATTTAAGTTTAATGTTACACTGTCTGAATCATCTCACATCTAGTGTTTTACGCATCATTCCCTATGTAGAACATAATAAATGTGAGAACAAGTGTCTGATTTCTCATAGTGAAGGGGCGGGACTCTTCCGATTCCAAATCGGATTTGATTGGATGAGAACTTTGACCAGAGGCTGTAGTGTATCGTGATCTCATGGAATTTCTAGACTTTTTGAGCACACGTGCCAGACCGTCAGTTTTGAACGCTTATATCTATTAAATGGGAATATTGTCAGCGCATAGGAGCATATCAGTTTATTGAATTCCTTAAAACAAACTTGTTTTTAATAAAAGTAAATCAACTTTTCCGACAATCTCTGACCACAACAACACAAGTCAAGCTGTGTGAGGTCAAGAATAAAATTATTAAGAGAGCTTCAGTTGAATAACAGAATTATAATAAAACATTGTACCCAAATAGCGTTTTCTGTTAGTAAACATTGTGACATGTTTTTATAGATTTTAGATCCCCTGACCGCATTACTAACACTGGGTAGCACGTTATGTTTACTTGCTTTTTGACAATGACTAGAAAAAATCGGATTAATTTTGACCATGTAAGGTCCCTCGCTGTCTAGGACCGCGATTGTTTTTGAAAAAAATCAACTTTAACGCATGGAACCTGGCCGACCTGTACGTGCACACTCATTGGATCCAGAGACGAACTGACAGGGTGACCTCCAGTTAAGTGCCCTGACATCTACACCGACCAGACAGAGAAACCAAGCGTGTGAAGTAAAGATAAACTGAGGGCGTATACATCTATAGATGCCTGCATGTGCTAACAGTGACAAACGTTAGCAAAAGCATTTAGTTAAAGACAAACCTGAACATAACATGAGCCTTCTCACTGTTCCCTCTCCTTTATACTAAAGCACCTGTCACAACTAAAGAAGAAGAGATGCCAAACACCTTCCTCCGTGTTTAGTGTCTTAACTGCGTGTTGTATAACTAACAAAGTAAGCTAGCATACCCTGTGCGTTCAATAGTTAACGCTATGTGAAAATCAACCTTGCTCCTCAGTTTCTGATTTAGGTATACGTGAGACATTCTTAAACACAAATCATAATCCACACCAACAACAGACCGGTTTTATTTAATCTGGAGTGAAACGGCAGCATTTTCCGTTTTCATTTCTGTTCAGTCCGCTCGTTTTATTGTGTTGTCGTCAGTGTTTTTATCTGGTCATGGCTGCAGGTATGTGTTAAAATATCTAATTAGAGACCGAACTCTGTCGATTATCGCACTAAACAACACAAGAGCGCCCTCTGGCTTTAGGACGTTGCAGAATTGAACCGTAAATCATTGAGAAACTGAGAGCACAAGAATCGTACGATACATCGCCCAGCCCTAGATGACGTGAACAATATGCTCGTTGGTGTGTGACGTCATCAGCGCCACAATCCTGTGAATACACTGAATATGGTAGAAAATCAAATCCCATGTGACTGAAGCTACACTAGACTAATGTCCAGTATAAATGACCATCCCATAAACTCAAAAGCCGTGAATATAGCTCTACTTTACAGACAATAATAAATGAGCCACAGATGTTTACACACAGTGAGAACACTATTGAGCAACAGCTGATGATAACTATATACAGTCATGGACCAAAAAATTGCCACTCCTGGTAAACATGAGCAAAGTAAGCAGTGAAATAATTCTCTTGTTATTCAAACAATTAATAAAATTCCAAAAATTTATTAAACTATAATTTAATAATAAACAATTGGGGGGAATATCACAGTATGAAAAAAATGTTTTTCTCCAATACATGTCATAATTATTGGCAACCTTGTGTTCAATACTTTCTGCAACCTACATGCAAGTAAAACACTCTCTTCTTTTAGGGCCGGATTCACAGACAAGGTTTAAGACTTTAGTCCCAGACTAAAAGACATGTATGAGCAGTCTTAACTGAAAATGACGTGCCCTGACATATCTTCTACAGTGCGATTGTTGTTTCTAAAGAATTTAAACTCATCCCCATGAGTAATGTAATAGCGAGTGGTGGTCGGGCGGTGAAGCGAGACTGCCTGCAACACGAGAAGCAATGTGCTGTTGAGTATAATGCTGACGAACAGACGCGATCTGGCTTTATTGTATGCCGGTTGCACTATAGTGATAGTGTCTGAATTTGGCACATCAAGAATGTATTTTTACACTGCATACGAAAGCAGTACACTGACGTTGCTCTCCCCCAGCACATGCAGAAAGAGCGTCTACAGCAACATGCCAAAGTCCTTTTAATGGAAGTCATGACACTCGGAGGCCTTTCGTACAGCTCTTTACGTCAAAACAGAGCGCCTCCAAGCAGCTATTTAGCATTGCATTTCTTCCAATTTATTGCAATGGCACTGGCGCACATTGTTCATATATTATCTTTGGCCTTTCCCATTGAGTGCTGGTGTTAGAAGTGTTATGTGCACCGCCAGTTTACTTCCATTAAAGCAATCGCAAGTTTACATTTACATTATTTTAAGTACTCTGATGTGCAAAACCTCTTCAATACGCTAATTTTACTGGCACGTTGATGAACAGTAAACCAAAAACTGCTGTGAAACAGGAATTTGTACAAGTTGATTTTTGCTTAAATATAATAAAATTAGTCAAGTTAAAGAGAGAGAATTTCATTTAAAAAAAATCGTAACTTTTTACTGTTCCTGTCATGTAAGCATAGAACAATGCAAATACACTTTAATGTGCCAAGCCATCAGAACCGAATCGAACCTAAAACCGTGGGTGAAAAACCAAGGATTATATTGAACCAAGGGTGAGCTATATTGTTGCATCCCTCATCTAAAGATGATTTTTTTTAGGAATGTAAAGTTCTGTTATTGCGACTAGGGATGTTAGGCTCGTGGTGAAGGATGTGGTTTCACAGATCTGGCAACCCTGCCAAGCCGGTCCATAAACACTCAAGAGCAAGCCGACTGTGTATGACTATGAAAACATATTTGTCGTTGTGTCAACTCAAACATTATATTTCCTACACAATCACAACAAAGAAAGGGTATCCAATTTTTCGGGAATTACTGTTGAGGCATTCTAGCAAACTGCGAGTGACATGGACCGTTCCAAGATGGCGGACGGTTCTACGTGCCTGGAGCGCTTGAATGAGGCATCTAGTTATTGATATCTATGGTACAGTCTCTACATGTTTTTATGTTAGTGGAGAGAACAAATCCAGCAGTTCACTCAAAAATTAAATATATGTACACAAGTTAGGCCATAAAGACTTATGGGTTTCTTCATCTGAACCAGTTTTTCTCATTTGACATTTCTCTCATAGACTCAACATGACAAAGCTACAAAAAGCATAACATCCATCACTAAAGTAATGAAACAATATTCTGAGAGTATTTATTGAAACTAAACTGTAAACGAGCAGATGCGAGCACTAGATTCAAAGATGGCGGCACATTAATAACTTCAGATGTCATTGGTTTCTTTAGTGTCTTAGTAGTGGTGTGATATTTCATCTTGAACACTGTACCTCGTGCCATTTGAACATTTTTCTTAAAGCTTCCTGAACTGTGTTGCTACTCACAGATTATATTTTCATTTGGTTTTTACCAAAGACTTCATGAGACGCATGCTTCTGCTGCATTCTATGAAGAATGTCTGTCGTTTTGAAGAAGATACAGGCACCATACAGCACCATTAAATATAACAACCAGCAGAGCATTTTTATTCACAAGTTTGGTTATAGGGGACTGAATGACACGATGTTTGGGTGAACTGTTCCTTTAAATGTGATGTAACAGGTCTGACCTGCATTTAAATGTACTCAGACCTGAAATAACCTTCAGCTGCTGAGAAATCACCGCTTATAATCGTCATATTTCAACATCTCTTTTCGTCCTGTATGCCTCTCCTTACATGAATGTGAAATAGGATTAGTGAAGACCACATGTCACAGGGTTTACTTTCATTACATAACTAGAGATTTGGGTCTTTCCACGGGCAGTATTGTGTCTGGAATTCATGTTCCCAATTAAACATACTAACTTCACTCACTGTTTAGTGTACTGCTTTTCTAGTACTGGACACTGTAAACGGTAGTATACTACACGAGCACACACTAATCATCATTGAGTCTGTCATCCAATTCTGTATCAAATCTCTTGTCAGCCAAATCAAAAGAAATAGAATGTAAAACAGCGTTCACAAACCAGTTGATGGAAACATTATAAAGATACAAGTTGTAACATACACTGATCGATCACTCACAAGACTAGAAATGTGTGAAACTAACTCTGGCCTTTATCTAAAAGACAGCTGAAAGTGTTTATAGTATATCAGCAAAGTCAACAGTATTGTAGGACAGAGTATTCTATTCACATTTAGGCACATGCAGCGTGTCATCAGAGTGTTTTTAATATATACAGAATATCTGCACATCAAGAAAAATACACTTTCATTCAGACGTTTACAATTGTCGTCCATGTGCACAACAACAATCTATTAACGCAAAGATAGTTCAAATCAGTTTGATCAACATTTGAAATTATGTGAAGAAAATAACCGTATTATAATTTGTCTGATCAAAACTGACACTGTTTAATAACAGCTTTAACTTGACCAATTACCATGGTATAAGCGGTATAATCCACAGCAAACCATCTATTAAGTAAGTGATAATGTACAGGCTGCCGGTTGTTATCTCAGAAATAATCCCTGACAGAGAGATCAGGACGTGAAGCGAAGGGTCTTGTATCTCACTGGGGATTATTTCACGATAACAGACGACTGCTTGTACATTATCCCGTTTATTACACGGCTACTTGCCACATGAGAAAAAACTGGACATATGTGAATTTTAAATATTTTATTAGCTCATTTTTACCGTTTGCAGACAATTCCTTTTACTTTCGGTTTTAAAGTAAGAAACAACGTTCAAACGTCACGAACAGCCATATTTGTTTAATCATTTGTAAATATAATGTCATATATGTTATTAAAAGACATATTTAGATTTAATTTGTCAAAAACCCCTTTCAAAATGATTTGCTGCATCCGGGTCACCGTGTGTTATTAGTTTTGAGAGTGCAAACGATGCGACTGGCCAATCAGAATAAAGCGTTCCAATGAGCCGTGTAATAAAGGATTTTAATGCATTTAACGCATAATCAATTATATAAATATTAATCAATATTTTATCATGAACGATGTGACACATATCAATGTTTATGAAACGTCACTTCACATGTTGCTTCTGTCCCTTCTATCCAGTGACAAAATTTAAAAACATGCCATTGCTTGATATGTTCATACAGACCATAACTCAACACCTCTGGGTTTAGCCTACATGACCTCATTTGGGGTGAACAAACTATCATTGATCAAAAGGGTTGTGTTGCTATGTATCCACTACATCTTATAGTTCTTTCTATTGCGTACTCAATCCTATACAAACATGACCAACAAATATCAGACAACTGTCAGTATTGTGTGTATATTAGTGTGTGTCTGTGTGTATTATTAAAGACTTGAGCGTTTCTTTAAGTGGGTCATGTGTGTGCATACGAGCCATTCAGAAAACACACATTAAACATTCACGTTAACATAAAACACAGTCAGATGCGTAGAAAAGATTATTATTATTATTCACATTATCACTACTAACGTTACTGCTATTATAACTATTTGACATAAGTTGTCATTCGTCTCCTCGTGTGTATTATCATGCATCATAACTTCATCTGCAACACAAACATCTGCACATACGTGTTATTTACAGATGTTCGTGAGATACTACAGTACATGTACAGTATGATTTCATGTTAATGTCGTGTTTCTGAACGGGTCTCTTGACCGAACGACGCTGAAAGTGTAACACAACCACATCCGCTCGCACAAACGTCAGAAATGTATAAAACCGACATTCATGAGTTTCACTCGCTCCGTGTTTAACACGAAGACATTCATAAGCTTGACTTCAAAACACAGGAAATAACGCCTCACCTCGACGCGCTGCGACGCGACGCCTTCTGTGCGCGTGCTTCTGCGTGTCCTGCGCGAGTGTCTGTCAATAGATATGGAGCTAACGTCAGGGTTTGTTCCTCTGATCGGACAGACGTGGCCTGAAATGACCCAGCACAACACATCAACTCAACATGGACCCGGAGAGAGAGAGAGAGAGAGAGAGAGAGACGGCGAGAGAGACACGGGGAGAGAGAGAGAGAGAGAGAGAGAGACAGAGAGAGAGACAGAGAGAGAGAGAGAGAGAGAGAGAGAGAGAGAGAGAGACGGCGAGAGAGACACGGGGAGAGAGAGAGAGAGAGAGAGACGGAGTGAGAGAGAGAGAGAGAGAGAGAGAGACGGGGAGAGAGAGAGAGAGAGAGAGAGACGGCGAGAGAGACACGGGGAGAGAGAGAGAGAGAGAGAGAGAGAGAGAGAGAGACGGCGAGAGAGACACGGGGAGAGAGAGAGAGAGAGACGGAGTGAGAGAGAGAGAGAGAGAGAGAGACGGGGAGAGAGAGAGAGAGAGAGAGAGAGAGAGAGACACGGGGAGAGAGAGAGAGAGAGAGAGACGGGGAGAGAGAGAGAGAGAGAGAGAGAGAGAGAGACACGGGGAGAGAGAGAGAGAGAGAGAGAGAGAGAGACACGGGGAGAGAGAGAGAGACGGAGTAAGAGAGAGAGAGAGAGACTGAGAGAGAGAGAGAGAGAGACTGAGAGAGAGAGAGAGAGAGAGACGGAGTGAGAGAGAGAAAGAGAGAGAGACTGAGAGAGAAAGAGAGAGAGAGAGAGAGACTGAGAGAGAGAGAGAGAGAGAGAGAGACGGAGTGAGAGAGAGAGACGGAGTGAGAGAGAGAGAGAGAGAGAGACTGAGAGAGAGAGAGAGAGAGAGAGACGGAGTGAGAGAGAGAAAGAGAGAGAGACTGAGAGAGAAAGAGAGAGAGAGACTGAGAGAGAGAGAGAGAGAGAGAGAGAGAGACGGAGTGAGAGAGAGAGAGACGGAGTGAGAGAGAGAAAGAGAGAGAGACTGAGAGAGAGAGAGAGAGAGAGAGAGAGCGCAGTGGGGATTCAGAGAGCTCTTGACGTGAAGCCAGAGATCTTTAACCCTTTAATGTTACAACAGCTGGAAATAAGACATATTATAATGGCTTCCAGTAACATACATGAATCATTATAACATACACACATATTCTGATCCATTTATTACTGGTTATACCAGAAGAAACAAAATATGATTTCTATTTGTAGATCTTGACAAACTGCTTTATGTCACAGACACACAAGAAATGGAACTCAAGATCAAACATGCTCACGATTGTGATACTTGAAAATTGTTTGTTATTTAGATGAAAAGCTAAAGTGATGTGTATTAGAAGAGAATCTAATGGACATGAACATTCAGAGGCTTCCAAAGAAACATTAGTGTGAGAAGATCACGAAGCAAGTGTTAAAGATCTCACAGGTACATAAAGAGTTATATTAAGAGTTAACTCATACAGACCGCAGGACTTAAGAGTAAACTAAGGTATGATTTCTGAAGGATTTCTGGTTTCAAAGTCTCTTAATAGTCATTCTAACCAATGTGTGTCATTTTAAACAATGTATTAAATCGCATAAGTGTTACCTTTAAAATATTTTCATCAAATATTTCGAACAGCAAATTTAAAATGTAAAACGTGAAAAAATAGCATTTGTTTTGTCTCCCCACTTTTTATCATTATACTTTACCACGAAATGTGAAGGTTAATTCTTCAAAAATCCCAAGTTTTCTTTGCAATTTTGTTATTCCATATTCAATCTATACTTACATTTTTCATGACTGAATCTTTAATGTGTTAGATATATTACACATTTGTTATCGTGTCCCCAGGTTTTCACTCTGTCCTGTTACCTCTTAAAACCTTAAAATGTTCCACAAGACACATTTAAAGCAGAAAGTTTCCTCGTTTTGTTCATTTTCAGATTTTTGTATATATCATGATATTTTATCTATGACTGAGAGTCTGTCTCATCACACATTCCTGTTACCTTTATGATTTCCTGAAAGTTATTTCTTTACTGATTTATTTTATTTTTGGCAAATCACTACAATTTGCTCAGTGTCCTCATGTTATTAGCATGTTTACCATGTTGCTATATTTCATGTATTTCTTCATTTTGTGCTAAAGAGTCAGTCCTGTTTCTTTCAGCCTTGTTACCATAATGCATCCATCCTCCATTTAAAAAGCATGTAAAAAATGAAATAATTTTATGAGACTGATACACACAATCATTTTGAATAGTAAAATGTGTGTCATTAGATTGAGTTTTGAACCAGAAAAGGATTGATTTTGACATGTTTCATTCATCTAATGTCACATTGGGTAGATTGCATGTGCCTCCACAAACATCACGACAGCGAAAAACGTTCAGTTTGATCCTCAGAAGGAAACCAAACATCTGACTTAATAGAGACGATGATGACACAAAACAACTGAATACAAGATCTTCAAACCCTGGACCTGATGAGGATTGTAAATATCACTGATATCAAAACAAGGTGATCACATATACTATCTGTGTGTAGAAAAGACTTGAGATCTCAAATCTTCAGCACCAGCAGTAGATCTTTGTTAAAGTGTTGACATGTATTTTGATCTGAGACTGGACTGTGAATCTGTGTTAGTCTGTGAAACTGAGCTGAAATGCTTTAACTAGTGAAATATTTTGAAGTCATGCTGCCAAAATGTCAACAGACAGGTGTTTAGTCGACAAATAAAAACACACTTACTGTAATACTACGGTAGGAAACTTCTAATTTTATTGTAAAATCCTTTCACTCAACTTTTTAAAATTGTCAAAAGTATGAGATTTTACCTACAGTTGTAGACCCACATGAATCAAACACCATGGACACAAGTGAAAGCACGTGGACTTCTGACACACCTCATTCATGAAGCACACATACAGTTCACACAGGTCCATCTGGCACGAAGATTGTTTGGTGAGACTTTACTTTGATATGTTTGATTTGGGAGCTTTCCAAGTATGTCAAAGAATGTTAATGGGATGCATTCTGATTTCTGAAGCTAAGTTAAAAGAACAAAAAAAACTTTCAAAGGCCATTGACCAGACTTCAGTGAAAATATGAATTAACTTTGCAGTTAATGACATTAAACCTAAATGCTTGAAAGGTAAAGGATAATACAGGCAGCCAGTTCTGGCAGAAATAACAGCTGTCTGCTTGTACATTGTCCCGCTTATTACACGGCTACTTGCCACATGAGACATAAACTGGACATGAGATGTGAAATATTTGATTAGCTCATTTTTACTGAATGCAAACCTTCTGTGAGGAAAAGACGTTTAGTTTCATTGTAAAGTAAGAATCGACGTTCAAACGTCACGAACAGGCAAATTGGTTTAATTATTTGTAAATAAAATGTCATATATTTTATTAAAAGACATATTTATTATTAATTTTTGTGTGATATTAATCTGCCCCTCTCAAAATGATTTGCAGTATCTGGGTTACAGGAGGTTTTGAGTAGTTGTCATTTGAAAATAACGACCCTTGGAATGTCGCGACTATTCAATCAGAAACAAGCGTTTAAATGAGCCGTGTAATAATATTCAATAATGAATATATTAGTTTTGAAATGTATGAGCAGATAGTAAAGGAAAAGCAGTCAACAAATGATCAGCAATACTATAATATCTCATGAAGTCCATTTAGAGAATATCCAGTAAAGTAGGACTTAATGAGGACTTCTGTTACACTTCAGGTGTACTTTGAAGTATATTTTTATCAAGTCAAAGTCTAAACAAAAAGTATTGAAATAGAAGACTTACCGTAGAATTATAGTCCTACTTGTACGTGCTTCATCATGTTTACTCATAAAATGAATTTAAAGTATTCTTGTTTTTCATGAAAAGTGTTTTTTATGTTGACTGTTTCTTTGGCACTATAAAGAGTATTTTATCATGTCAACAAAGCTTTTTGAAATCTTAAATAAGTGATGTGTCAAAGAGATCCGGTAGATCATGAGGTAGAATTTCAACATTGCCATTGTTAAGTTTTGCATAATCAGTTTAGGTTTGAGAAATAAGATCCATTTGCTGCCCTGATTTGGGTCATTAAAGGAACAGTTCACCTGAAACTGAAAATCCTGTCATCATTTACTCGCCCTAGAGTTGTTCCAAACCTTTAGAAATAGTTCTGATGGACACAGAGAAAGATATTTATAAGAATGTGAGCGACTGACAGTTGAGTTAGACAGATTGGCAGTCAAAGATGCCCAAGAACGCTTTGCTTTCCTAAATTCTTCAAAATATCTCTATTTTTTCAATAGATCTGATACAATATTTTCCCTAATGTGGTAATCAATGATGTCCCAGAAGATTCAGCTGCGAACATTTGGCATAAATCTTCCTTTGTGATCCACAAAACAAAGAAATGAATACAGGTTTGGAACAGAATCGGGGTGGAGTGTGAAAGATGTTGATCATGTGTGGAGAACGACTCCCGCTTCATCCAGAAACACAAAACATGAATCTGGAGAACTGAAGCTCCACTGCCATAATCTGACTAAGATGTTTCAAACAACCTCGTGAAGTAAATTAGCAGCAACTTTTGAGAAATAATAAAGACAAAGAGATTTTCTGCACTGATGGTATAATGTGGTCCAGAGCGGCCTGATATTAAACAGGCTGAGAGTTAAACCACATCACTACACCTGACGGCACTGATGGAGGCACAACATACACATGAATCACAAACAAATGTCCTTGTTTATTTTTATTTTTTTATTAACATGATATTATTTGGTCACATGTTTCAGGGGCTTGAGTTGTGTTCATTTTTCTCCTGTGTCCCCTGGTTTCCTCATGTTGTCCTGCTCATCACTTCTCTCTTTTGTTTCCTGTTTGCTGATGAAACATCTCGCTCGTTTTGTTTGTTTGTGTCGTCTGTCAGTGCCGATCGGTTTCTCTTGTTTCATTCCATTTGTAATTGTCTTCAGATTTTCCCTTTGTCACCATCACCATCATCATCCCGTTCCCACCGGCTCTGTTTCTTCTGCATGTGACACAACACAAGATTTGACACAAGACCTCTTCCTCTTCACAAGAGTGTGCCATCTCCTGGTCTTTCCTCTGAATAACAAGAAAGCCACCACGTGATATCCTTAAGTCATATAGATTCAAGATTCAAGATTCAAAGGAGCTTTATTGGCATGATAAAAGAAAATTTACATTGCCAAAGCACAAGATTAAATATAAACATCCACCAATACAGATTAAGATAAAAAATAAGATGGAATAAAATTAAAAGTCTATAAGTAAAAATATATATATAAACATCTCAATATAAACAGAAAAAGAGTTTTAATTAAAGTTCTCAATGAGGGTGATAGTGTCAGTTTGTGTGTGTTGTTCTGTCAGTGTTGTTTTGTGTTGTGCTGCTTGTTCTTTGCTAGTGGCAGGACTTGACATATCTTGAGCAGGTTTGAGCTTCTTGAGTATAACAGAATGTGAGACCTGTGGACTTTTGTCAAGTTGTAAACCTGATAACACATGTACTCCCGTATTTCTATGATGTTTTCATGTCTCTATTATCTTTTCTAATATGTGACCCTGGATCACAAAACCAGTTTTAAGTAGCACAGGAACATTTTTAGTAAAAGACAAAAATACATTGCATGGGTGAGAATTATACATTTTTCTTTTATGCCAAAAATCATTAAAATATTAATTAAAGATCATGTTCCATGAAGATATTATTAAATGTCCTACCTTAAATATATAAAAACTTTATTTTTGAGAGTAGATGGACTGCTACTGTGCCCCGGATAACAGACTTCAAAAGGTGATTTTCTCAATATTTGGATTTTTTTGCACTTTCAGATTCTTGAGTTTTATCTCATCCAGATATCGTCCTATTCTAACAACTCACACATCAGTAAAATCTCATTTATTCTGCTTTCAGATTATGTAAAAATATAAATTTCGATAAATTGACCCTTAAGACCAGTGGTCACCAACCCTGCTCCTGCAGATCTACCGTCCGGAAGATTTTAGCTCTAACCCCAATCAAACATACCTGAACTATCTAATCAAGGCGTTCAGGTTAGCTTGATAATTAGAGACAGGTGTGCAGAAGCAGGGTTGGAGCTACAGTTTGCAGGACGGTAGATCTCCAGGAGCAGGGTTGATGAGTGTAGTAGAGTAGGCGGGGCGAGACCGTGGTTCGAGTCCGGTGAGTAATTGTGAATGAGGGCCAGCTGTGCGCACACCGGGCTCGAATCACGTAGGAGATTGGGAGCATATAAAAGAAACAAGCGACCGGACCGTCGAGGAGAGAGGACCGGGCCCGAACATGTTTGTATATGTATTTATGTGTAACTGTGTTGTTGTTCGCCGGCGGTCGTCCGTGAGGGGCCGCCGGCTGTTATTTTACTTTAATAAATGTTTTGATATGTCTTCCGGTTCCCGACTCCTTCCTTCCATACTTGAATCTTTCTACAGTGACCACTGCTTTAGACCCTTAAGTTCTGTTGTCCAGGGTCACATATTTATCTACAGTAAAGCTGCTTTGCAACAATGTGAAAGTGTGAAGAGCACACACTCAAAAAAAGTTGTTGAACGAGCTTATCAAAATGAAGGAAAACTTTTCCACAAAATTGAATTAAAATTTTCAGACAAAATCTAATTTGTTTGAAACGATTCATTATAATGTTGTTGTATGAACTTAATTATTTAGTAGCTTTGATTTAATCAATTTGTGTCTTACCTTCACAATAATACAATGATGTGTTCTACATTATTTAATAGTAAACGGTAGATAAATTGATTTAGACATTAATTCATTTAAATTCAATTTCCAGATATTGAATAAATTGAACTTAGCAGAACTGCAAATAAAGAATGAAGCCCTAACCCTAAAAAATTTGTGGTTGTGCATGTATATTACTCATGTGCTATTCTGGGACTTTATACATGTCATTGTTCTTCGAATGACTGAGATCTTCTGTGATGTTTTTTTTTCCTATAGACACCTGTAGATCTCAAACTCTCTGTATTTGTCACCGCAAACAGATTTGTTAAACTGGACCCACAGACTGATGTTCATGAAGAAGACAAACAGTATTCAAGTATTTGACTCTGTGACCCCTCGACACGGTTGACAGTGTGTTTCAGTCTCTGCCATACACAAACTGATCTTTAATCTCAACATCACTTTACACTGACACACATCTATAAATAAATCAACATCATCCACATTCAAGTCCTGGTACTGACGCGCACACACACACACACACACACACACAGCTAGTACAGGTATCTACAAACACACTAACCGAGTCCTAAAAAAAATTCTTACTCAATTGAAAAAATCAATGTGTCTAGTTAAATACGACACATTTTGCTTTGTTTTTTCCTCAACTGTGTTAATTTTATTTACTACAAAAACTCATAATCTGTTTAAAAACTCATCATGTGTTATTTGCAGTATACACACATTGAATATATTTGTGGTTATTAATTTCTGGAAGAGGACAAATCTACATGCTACTTGTTATGAACATGTGTAATTTAACAAAACATGTGGTTTGTAACAGAAAAACTAAACTAAAAAGTTTAGATCCTGATACTATGAACAATAACTACGTTAACTTCAGCATGGTGAGATCTTTTAGTCTAGAAGGTTTTAAAACACTTACCCAAACTATAATCCATGACAACAGTTTAATAAGTGATATAATGTGTAAATTCAAGCATCTTTGATGATCTTTTCTGTGAAGTTTGCTAGTTTTATTGTGTTTAACTTGAGTTGTTTTTCTGGAAATGGCAGCAGGTATGTGTTGGATCAATATCTATAATCTATAATCTGTCGATTCTGGGATTTAACAACACACTAAAATGACATTTTAAATTTACATATACATTGAAAATATATTGCAGCCGAATCTGTTCTGTTACTCCTCTACTCATTAAGCTACATTGGCTCCCTATAGTCGCTCGCATCAAATTCAAGACTCTGCTCCTGGCCTACAAGACCACCACTGGTTTGGCACCACCTTATCTTCACTCACTAATGCAGACATATGTACCCGCCAGATCCCTACACTCTGCAAACGAACGGCGTCTTGTTGTGCCATCCCATAAAGGTAGAAAGTCTCTCTCGCGCACCTTCTCCGGATCTGTTCCACCTATGTGGAAAGATCTGCCTGCTGCTACAAGATCTGCAGATTCTGTAGCCATCTTTAAGAAACGCCTGAAAACCCATCTCTTCCACCAATATCTTACTGTTCTGTTCTGACTCAAGTTTCTTCTCTACTCTTTTCTTCTCTACTCGTTTCTTCTCTACTCTTTTCTTCTCTACTCTTTTCTTCTCTACTCTTTTCTTCTCTAATCTTTTCTTCTCTACTCGTTTCTTCTCTACTCTTTTCTTCTCTACTCTTTTCTTCTCTACTCTTTTCTTCTCTAATCTTTTCTTCTCTACTCTTTTCTTCTCTACTCTTTTCTTCTCTAATCTTTTCTTCTCTACTCTAAAAATAAAAATAAAAAAAAAAATGTATGAATGAATGTTTCTGTAAACTGTGTTAGGCTATATGAAACCAGTCTTCTTTTTGATTGCACTTATGCTCTTGTTGTACTTATGCTGTCCTTATTGCTTCCATTACCTACCCCACTTGTAAGTCGCTTTGGATAAAAGCGTCTGCTAAATGACTAAATGTAAATGTAAATGTTCTGATTTGAATTGTCCGCCTCCAGTTTTCCCTTTCGTTTTGCCTTCAGCTAATGCTGTGACGTAATGGTGAGGTCGGCGCAGAAGAGGTCTATATATGAGACATCCAATGACTGCTGACACAACACATCTGACATCTTCACTGCTTCTCTCGTCAGCCAGTAAAATGCACTTTTAAAGACTTTTTAAACTCTTTTCTTTGGACTTTTTTTACTTGTCTTATCTTGCTTTTGAAATGTTTTTTCATCCATAATAATCCTGTGTTTAATCAAACTCAAGGTTAAGAGCTGTTTCATTGCTAGTCATTCAAGGCCTTTTTACACAAACTGAATTTTTTCCAATGAAAATGAACCTGAACCTGAATAACTCATTCCTGCCACCTGCTGGTAAGACTCATAAAAGAGAGAAAAGTTTGTTCAGCAAAATTGTACAATTTTCTTAAATGATCAATAACTTGTCGCTGGATGTTCTAGGCTCATTTTGGTTTGTTCATATTTTGCTTTTTGTATGAACACTGCTGTCTATATTAAGAGTAAAACATGTGATTTCATCAAACTTTCAGTGAACTTCATCAAACATACATAAACACAACCTTACACAAATATTCTCAACCGACACAATGAGTTGCACATATTTTATACTTTCAAATATTTAAGAGGTTTCTTATCCATTGTCTAATTAGCTCAATCATTGTTTATGGTATATATAGGCCCGTATGTATGTCATGGTAATGTTAAAAAAAGTAATAACAAGAGTAATAACCTGGAAATATTTGTATATAAAATATGAGAATAAATTCTATTTAATAAGACCATTCATCCACAGATGTCCTCTCTGTAAGTTTACTGTAAGTTAAGTAACTTGATAAAATTTAACATTTTAACCCCGGAGTCTTCAACAAAAAGCATTTTCTTCTTATGAGAGAGTGTATTGTGTGATCCCACCGTTAGGGAGAGCTACAGCTCACAGCCATCGCCTGAACAAACTGATGATTCATGTTTCGTGAGTTGTTTTGAGGCTATAATGCATCAAAAAGTGCTCCACTCACTGACAACAACCCTGAATCTGACCTTTATGAACATTTCTTATGAAAATAGTGCTTAATGTCAGCTGTCAATTACGAGAAGACGTGTGATGGAATAAAGGGCCTGCTGGAGGAGATGACACATGATGCACAATATACAGACAACAAAAACACAGGAATGATGTCTGTATATGGTTCTGCTGCTGAGAACACTGAGATTTAAAAACAAAGGAGAAATAATCTTTGTAGATGACTGCGTGAAGGTCATTCATACTTTCTGAATCCACTGTACACCCTTCATCATTCTCCTTCACCATTCTGTGATGGTGAAAAGATCTTCCAAATCCAGTCCGCTCATCAACATCTCTCATGATATATAAGAAACATTTTCAATTTTATACTGTTTTATTAAAAAAGATTTTCAATTCAATATTCTTGAGTATATTTGCTTTCAACAACAGATAATGTGTCATTTAATCTCTTCTGATTCCATGTTTGTGTTAAATCCTTTTACAAAACACATGTCCATTTCTTAATAATGGCTGAACTTTTAACATGACTGGACATGATATTAATGAATCATAATTCATGAACAACAGTAATCTTCTTTTGTTATGCAATCTACACCACAAATGGCTAAAACAAATAGAATAGGCTATAGGGTAAACATACAGTACTGAGCTCTGTAGAACCTGTGATTTTGTGATGACCAACGAATGCAGACGCTGAGCTCATTGTCGGGTTGTTCAGTAGACAGGAGAGACAGACCTTTACAATGTTTATAAAAGGAGTTTTCTCCTTCGTGGCACCATCAGTTTTTCCTTTCTTCTGCAATCTGTGGAACAATTTCTCTGGAAATAAATAAGCAAACTGTTTTCCAGCTTTATGATTACAGGATCATCATTTTGTTCTTACCTACGAAAGAAAGAGAGAAAAACAAAGCGAGAGGTTAGTGTTGGTGTTGGGAAAGGTGCTTGTGCACAATTTGTTCCACTCAGTCTAGACGGTCTCATTGGACGCACACAACGGACCCGTAGTTAAAGTCCCTGTGAACAGGAAGTTGTGATTGTTTTTACTTCAGTACTCTGACACATTTCTAAGTGAAATGGGAATTCGAAGGATACAATTTGTGGGCGTGGCTTGTGTTTGTACTGCAAATTGATTGGATGTGTAAAAACAGCTGTTGCATTGATTTTGAAATGAAGCTGACAGCAGACTGACAGTTGAAGGGGAGGAGTTAACAGATGCTCCGCCCAAATGATTATGTGGCACATGAATTTTAAAAAGAAAATGGCCCACATTGAAAAGCTATTTTTACATTTACATTTAGTCATTTGGCAGACGCTTCCAAAGCGACTTACAGTGCATTTATTACAGAGACAATCCCCCTGGAGCAACATGGAGTAAAGTGTCTTGCTCAAGGACACACTGGTGGTGGCTGCTGGGATCCAACCAGCAACCTTTTGATTTACCAGTTCAGTGCTTTAACCCACTAGACCACTATCACCACTATTTACTATGAGCGCTGCAATATTTCATGAAAAATAAGAATTGTCTTTTTTAATTTCACTGGGACTTTAACTTCCAGTCTGTGTCCAGTCTGGGCTTATAACAATTTATTTAATATATAATTTATATTTGAAGAATTTGATTTGAATATTTTATTGTATTGTAATAAATGACCTTAAAACTGCTCAACAGTTATTGTTCAGGGGTCTGGATCGCTCCTGGTGACGGCGAAACCCTCTTCGGCTTTGGAGACAGACTTGGTTTTGGTGGCTCAAGCGATCATTAGCTACGACCATCATCGACTCTCATGAGCTCCAGGTGGGTTCAGCTAGCACCGGCTAAATCTCCCTTTATTCGCTGCACCCGGTCGGTCTCGGCCCTCGTGGCTCCCCGGAACCTCCGGGTCAAAGTCTACATGACTGGTTTGGGTCTGGTTATAGGAGAGACGTCTCTCCTCTGAAAGTTCCAGTGAAATAAAAAACAACAATTCTTTTTTTTTCATGAAATATTGCAGCGTTTATAGTAAATAACTCATCTGTGTTGGTCATTTTCTTTTTTAAATTCATGTAGGCTTCCCTGATAATATTCAGTTAAAATCTGAAAATGTTCTTCCGCCCTGTAGTGACTATTCATCTCCATTGACGTAAATTAGACGGATTGGGCGGAGCATCTGTTAACTCCTCCCCTTCAACTGTCAGTCTGATGTCAAAGCTTTCCTGTAGCTCAGTGGTAAGAGCATTGTGTTAACAACGTGAGGTTGTGGGTTCGATCCCAGGGGATTGCAAATACCTATGTAAAATGTATAGGATAAAGCAATGTAAGTCACTTTGGATGAAAGCGTCTGCCAAATGTAAATGTTATGCTGACATCTTCATTTCAAAATCAAACAACAGGTGCACCTTTAAGCTCATACCGCTGCGCAGTGTTTTCAACGACACGTTTTCTGGAAATGGTGTAACAGGGCTT
Source organism: Triplophysa tibetana (assembly GCA_008369825.1). Lineage (NCBI taxonomy): Eukaryota > Metazoa > Chordata > Actinopteri > Cypriniformes > Nemacheilidae > Triplophysa > Triplophysa tibetana. Next base: position 21,862,884 of record CM017908.1, read on the forward strand.
GAGATACGATTTCTCTTGTTTAGTGGGTGTGTCAAGAATACACCCAATCAGCAGCAACATGTGTATAACCTCACGGTATTAAAGAGACAAACAGCCCAAGTAAAGTCCTTTAAATGTGTCCGCTGCAGCTCGGTGTACGCAAAATTAAAGATATTAGATAACATGTATTTTGCAGTATTCAACACGTATTTACACCGATTTCATCAGGCTCCGAAAGTTCTTCAATAAGAACACAAAGAATGGCCTTCTGAGCTGCCATAGTTCAACTCTTGCGTCATCACCACAGGGTGTTCAACCGCACCACCGTTTCCGTTTAAAAACGTTTTGCAACGTTTTGTCCGGGCTGAACCCAACCCAGTTGTTTTTACACATCCAATCAATTCGCTGTGAAAAAAGCCACGCCCACTAATTATCTCCTTTGAAAGTCCTGAAGTGTGTGAGAATACGGAAGTAAAAACTATCGCAACTTCCGGTTCACGGGGATTTTAAGCTGGGCCACATGTGTTTTCTTATTGCTGAAACCATCTGAACTAAACAAACTATTTTTGTATTTTTTCTGATGTCAACATGTGAGGATAATACAGAAACATAACTGCCCGAACATACATAACAGTTACATTTAGTGTTTATTTATTATTTATCAACTTAGTTTGCCCTTTAACAGTCGCAAAACAAGGAGAACATAAAACAAAATACAAGTCAATTTCTAACGCAATAAACTCAAACGAATTTTCATTCGATGTTTATTTTATTTATTGCCCTGATGTGTGGTACGCAATAGGTTGACCTCGTGATTCCTTCCCGCCGAGCGAGACTGAGTAGAGGTGGAGACCCGGGGTGAGGAGGGATCATGACACACATTACACCCGCCTCCGTGCACCTGCCACAGCGCGTGTCACACACAAAACTCACCGTGATCTCACCGTGAGCTCCAAACGAGGATTTTACTGACAGACTGAAAGATTAAAGCGCCAAATCAAGTCCGCCGTGCGCGCGTGAAGGAAAGTAAACGTGATGTCGTCATCCGGCGCGATCTGCAGGTGAGTGCAGCAGAATGAGGAATATGATCAAAGAGTCCTCATCTATATGTACTGTTATATAACTTTAGCCGAACCGACGAGCTTTTATTAAAAGAAGTACTGCAGCGCAATCATGTTGATGTGGTAATACTGTATTATTTTGGTGGCTGTATTGACGGTGTGTATTAAACACCGCACGAATATTTGATGGTTTTATGATGGTGCGCGAGTTTTGAGCGCTATCATGTCCAGAAAGCATCGTAATGCTAATGTGCTTTTCAGTCATCTCTGTAAACAATAGAATATTTGTCTCAGTTAAAGATCTTTTTCGTCTTTTATGGGGTTTGTTTTTGCATCTTCTGACATTTATTTGTACATGTAGATTTGAAAGGCTGCTGTACTTTGATACGTTTTTTCCTCCTTTCTGAGTGTCCTCTCTATAGTTTCTTCTGGATAAGTTTTCTTCTGTCATTACACATTCTTATGTGTAATGACAATAAAGTTGAATCTAATCTAATCTAATCTAATCATAACAACATACTCTTTATATTTGTCTCTGGACAGATGCTTTATGTAATTCGGAAATCTGTCAATTAGCTTTTCTTTGTGTGTTTAACTGTGCTGAGGTTCCTTGTGACAAGTAAATGAAATATATTTCTTTTGCAAATGAATGTGATGTATCGATTGACGTGAGCCGGTTGAAAATCGATCATTATATGTGATTCAAGTCGATAGAGATGTAAAATGAATCATCGCAGTACTTGTGTTGACCAGCAGGGGCCGCTGTGTTCACTGAAAACGTGGATATGCGGATATTTCTTAAGCAAAAAAGTTTGTTTATATTAAAGAGACTTTTTAATTATTCATTTGATTTGAAAGTTGTTTTAAAATCGCACTTTAGTTTAATTATTTGACTTTAAAGATATTACAAATATACTTGTTTGTAAAGAGTGTCCTGACCACTTTTATCCTTTTAATTTAATGAAAAGATGTGCAAAAGCGTATGATTTGATATGAACATTTACATGTAGGAATTTAACAGATGCTGTGATCCAAAATTACTTACAATATATACATTTAAATATGACGTTGTTATTGACAGATAAACTTCTGCTTCATTGAGTTATTGAATTAAACTGGAGAACCAGATTACTCTGATGATTTTATGAACTGGATTAACAAATTCAGATTCAGTTTCTTCACTAATGAAACACTTTCTTGATCAACATCTTCACATGCGCTTTGGATAAAAGCGTCTGTTAAATGACTAAATGTAAATTTTATCTAGAGATTTCTGTTTGTGAGTGTTTTGTTTGTATTGAATTTTAAAGGGATAGTTTTAGGGATAGAAATTCTATCATCGTCTCACGCTTATTTAACATAATACCTGTGTAGATGACTTTGTTCTGATGAAGACAAAGAAAGATATTTGGAAGAATGTCAGTCATTTTCAGTTCCGGGACATCATTGACCTCCATAGTAGGAAGAATTGAATGATGACCCAAAACTAAAATGTGCTAACATTCTTTCAAATATCTGTCTCTGTGTTCATTGGAACAAATACAGGTTTATATTTATACAGGTTTATATTTATACAGGTTTATATTTATACAGGTTTGAAACAACCTGAGTGTGAGGAAATAATTACAGAATTTTTTTTCTTGGATGAGCTATCCCTTTAAACATCTCTATTAAGGATTCTCCAGGACTGAAAATATAATAGAAATGTTTTGGTCGAATGATGTGGGAATCAAGATTTAATGCAGGAGACATAGCGCGCCTCCTGCTGTCTGTCTGTCTGTGTGTGTGTCTGTCTGTCTGTGAGTGTGTCTGTGAGTGTGTCTGTGAGTGTGTCTGTGTGTTTGTCTGTGTCTGTCTGTGTGTGTGTCGGTGTGTCTGTGAGTGTGTCTGTGAGTGTGTCTGTGTCTGTCTGTGAGTGTGTCTGTGTCTGTCTGTGTGTGTGTCGTTGTGTCTGTGAGTGTGTCTGTGTGTTTGTCTGTGTCTGTCTGTGTGTGCGTGCGTGTTTGTGTCTGTGTGTGTGTCTGTGTAGGTGTGTGCGTATGTCTGTGCTTGTGCGTGTATGTGTGTGCGTATGTGTGCATGTGTCTGTGTGTGTCTGCCTGTCTGTCTTTCTTTGTGTGTGTGTCTATGTCTGTGCCTGTGTGTGTGTCTCTGTGTGTGTGTCTGTGTCTGTGTGTGTGTGTGTGTGTCTGTGAGTGTGTCTGTGAGTGTGTCTGTGAGTGTGTCTGTGAGTGTGTCTGTGTGTTTGTCTGTGTGTGTGTCTGTGAGTGTGTCTGTGTGTTTGTCTGTGAGTGTGTCTGTGTGTTTGTCTGTCTGTGTGTGTGTCGTTGTGTCTGTGAGTGTGTCTGTGAATGTGTCTGTGAGTGTGTCTGTGTGTTTGTCTGTGTCTGTCTGTGAGTGTGTCTGTGAGTGTGTCTGTGAGTGTGTCTGTGAGTGTGTCTGTGAGTGTGTCTGTGAGTGTGTCTGTGAGTGTGTCTGTGAGTGTGTCTGTCAGTGTGTCTGTGAGTGTATCTGTGTGTTTGTCTGTGAGTGTGTCTGTGAGTGTGTCTGTGTGTTTGTCTGTGAGTGTGTCTGTGAGTGTGTCTGTGTGTTTGTCTGTGTCTGTCTGTGTGTGTGTCGTTGTGTCTGTGAGTGTGTCTGTGTGTTTGTCTGTGTCTGTCTGTGTGTGTGTCGTTGTGTCTGTGAGTGTGTCTGTGAGTGTGTCTGTGAGTGTGTCTGTGTGTTTGTCTGTGTGTGTGTCGTTGTGTCTGTGTCTGTCTGTGTGTGTGTCGTTGTGTTTGTGAGTGTGTCTGTGAGTGTGTCTGTGTGTTTGTCTGTGTCTGTCTGTGTGTGTGTCGTTGTGTCTGTGAGTGTGTCTGTGAGTGTGTCTGTGAGTGTGTCTGTGAGTGTGTCTGTGTCTGTCTGTGTGTGTGTGTGTCGTTGTGTCTGTGAGTGTGTCTGTGTGTTTGTCTGTGTCTGTCTGTGTGTGCGTGCGTGTTTGTGTCTGTGTGTGTGTCTGTGTGTGTGTCTGTGTAGGTGTGTGCGTATGTCTGTGCTTGTGCGTGTATGTGTGTGCGTATGTGTGCATGTGTCTGTGTGTGTCTGCCTGTCTGTCTTTCTTTGTGTGTGTGTCTATGTCTGTGCCTGTGTGTGTGTCTCTGTGTGTGTGTCTGTGTCTGTGTGTGTGTGTGTGTGTGTGTCTGTGTGTGTGTCTGTGTGTGTGTCTGTGTGTGTGTCTGTGTGTGTCGTTGTGTCTGTGAGTGTGTCTGTGTGTCTGTCTGTGTGTGTGTCGTTGTGTCTGTCAGTGTGTCTGTGAGTGTGTCTGTGTGTTTGTCTGTGTCTGTCTGTGTGTGTGTCGTTGTGTCTGTGAATGTGTCTGTGAGTGTGTCTGTGTGTTTGTCTGTGTCTGTCTGTGAGTGTGTCTGTGAGTGTGTCTGTGAGTGTGTTTGTGTGTCTGTCTGTGTGTGTGTGTGTGTGTCTGTGAGTGTGTCTGTGTGTTTGTCTGTGAGTGTGTTTGTGTGTCTGTCTGTGTGTGTGTCTGTGAGTGTGTCTGTGTGTTTGTCTGTGTGTTTGTCTGTGAGTGTGTCTGTGAGTGTGTCTGTGTGTGTGTCTGTGTCTGTCTGTGTGTGTGTCGTTGTGTCTGTGAGTGTGTCTGTGTGTTTGTCTGTGTCTGTCTGTGTGTGTGTCGTTGTGTCTGTGAGTGTGTCTGTGAGTGTGTCTGTGTGTTTGTCTGTGTCTGTCTGTGTGTGTGTCGTTGTGTCTGTGTCTGTCTGTGTGTGTGTCGTTGTGTTTGTGAGTGTGTCTGTGAGTGTGTCTGTGTGTTTGTCTGTGTCTGTCTGTGTGTGTGTCGGTGTGTCTGTGAGTGTGTCTGTGAGTGTGTCTGTGTCTGTCTGTGTGTGTGTCGTTGTGTCTGTGAGTGTGTCTGTGTGTTTGTCTGTGTCTGTCTGTGTGTGCGTGCGTGTTTGTGTCTGTGTCTGTGTGTGTGTCTGTGTGTGTGTCTGTGTGTGTGTCTGTGTAGGTGTGTGCGTATGTCTGTGCTTGTGCGTGTATGTGTGTGCGTATGTGTGCATGTGTCTGTGTGTGTCTGCCTGTCTGTCTTTCTTTGTGTGTGTGTCTATGTCTGTGCCTGTGTGTGTGTCTCTGTGTGTGTGTCTGTGTGTGTGTGTGTGTGTGTGTGTGTCTGCCAGTCTGTCTGTCTTTCTTTGTGTGTGCGTGTGTGTGCGGATATGTGTGTATATGTGTGTGTGTCCGGTTGATGTATAAAAGCGAGTCTTTCCGCAGGCTTGGTTCTGGCTCGTTTTGTTTGTTTCAAATGAATTTGGCGACAGCTACAGTACCTGTGAAAAAGCTCTTTGATGTTGCTCTCGCTGAAAGACATTTAAAAGAAGGTTTTGCAGGACGCTAAAGCTCTTCAATTGAGTTTTCATTAGCACTTTGCTTTGGCAGACTATCTTAGTGAGAATGAATGAAGGACTTAACTTTTCCGCGTGAGTTTTTGTGCGGGCCATTGGCACACAGACGTTTGGAGTGTCTTATTAGAATTCATGTGATGTTAGCGGCTGAAGCAAATTCAGTGCAGAGAAGAGCAGCACATACTGAAGATGTTCACTGCATACTAGTCATACTAGCTCTCAGCAATGTGGAAGGAATGAGTGTTGAGAATAAATCTAAGACTGAAGCCTGAAGTGCGCCTGAGTTACTGATGTTGACCGTCTCTTCCAGATCAGATTTGCATTCATGTCTGCATTACAGATGTCTTTAAGTTCATCTTAAGTTTTGCCAGAGATCTACCTGAGGAATTTCTCAGATGCTGATGCTTGAGATATTGTTGGGCTGGATGAGACTCAGTGGTTCAGAGATGTGTCATGTATCTTCAAGCGTGTTCTTCCTGTGATTACAGACTGCGGTCAGTAGGTGGCAAGTCCTCCTCAGATTAGAGAAGCTCTCCGTCATATTAAGAGCTGAATGGAAACACGTCTGCTGACTGAATCCTCAGGATTTAAAAAACATAGCTCACTGGGGCTGTTAGTCCTGTAACATATGAAGAACACACGCAATACTGCAATACTGTATAAATCCCATCTGAACATACTCATCATCCAACATGATCTAAGATGCAAATGTGTACAGTATTACAAAATGAATTTAAAAACATCATTGCACGTACAACTTGTGCAAATGTTTAGACCTCTTCCTTTTTAGTGTACAGAATGTTTAATTCAAATGGAATTGTTCACAACTATTGAATATAAAAATGATTTTACACATGAGGCCTTTACTTGAATATAGAATATTTTCTTAATTCTGTAATGTAATGTAAATTTGTGCAGATAGTATGTAAAGATGTCTACACATCTCTGAAACAAGCTGTATGTCTTTTTGTTTTAGAGGCTGTTGATACTGATGTCCTCAGTATGTTGATGTTTTGTGTTATTAGTTTCTTGCATTTCACATGTAAAATACCTAAAAACAATTTTAGTTTTCAGATGTTATGCGATTTGAAACCGTTTGTGTGAAAATCTAAGAAGAACTTCATCAGTCTTTTCTGTAAGGTTGATTGTAGTTGAGTCTCAGAACTTGGAGAAGCCGTTCAAACAGTATTCAATAACGGAGCGAAACATTTCTGACATACAGCCATGAATAATAAACAGTCAAACGGCTCCTTTCTGCTGTCTTAACTTGCAAAGAAGTTGTGTGAAGTCAGGCTAACATTTATATGTTTTCATTTTTGTTATTTTATTGGGGGTTTCATTCAGTCAGTTTGTTGCCAGGCTCGACTTTAATGGTTAAACCATTGTTTAAAGTTTATAGTCCTTCATTTAATGCCTGACCCCTAACTCAGAAAACTGTAGAATATAACCAATGTACCTAGGGATGCAACGAATATTCGGTCACCGAAAATTCGGTGCATCCCTAGTTACATTGGTTTTCGGCCGAAAGACTTTTATCACCGAAACAATACGGCCGAAATGTTGTGATGACACAAACAGATACACATTGACAGATTATTTTTTACCAGTGACGAAAAAATCTAATGGCCGCCCGTCATTCTGGCAGATTACAATGAGGGCAATTTGTAACATACAAGAGATGAACAAAAGTCCAGACACTATTCACATGATAAACAACGTAAAACTTGCTTCACTCTTTATTAGTTGTTGTCCGTAATGTTTCTTTGTGTAGTGATAACGGCAGAGCTCTCGTTCTTTAAGTGTGAGCTGCACCATTTTCCTTACTTTCGTTTTATTCCAACGGTTTTGTACAGTATTTTTATAGACTTCAACACTAAGAAATGTTTTTTTTACTAAATTGTTATAAGAGTAAGTTTCTTACCACTGTATGGTGTTTTTTACTTGTGATACTGGACTGTTGTGCTTTTATTTTCATAACTGAATCCTGCAAGAAAGTGCCTCAAACAATAAGTAGGTTATTCTATTCTTAGGTTACTATATATGTGACTATAATATTAAAATATAGTGTTTAAATATTTATTATCCACTTTGCATATCTGCAATTCTTTCTGCATTTGTTGTTGTTAAAGTTCTACAGTTAACATATGGGCTTTCATGAGAGAACCTTTAATTGTACAACTTTTCAGCAGGCCATTAGACCTGTACATTATTATTTAATATGCAGATGAATGGGGTCAAGTTAAACATTTCAGTTGAATTAAATTTTTTACTGTGCATTGTTGCAATGTGCTAAATAAATATTTGCATAATCTGTAATTGATTTAAAATATTTGTGTAATTGCAATGCCCTGATTTTAGTAAAGTTAGTACACAGTCATAGCCAAAAATGCAAGGGTACTAATAATTGGCATAATTTCTTTCGGCGTTTCGGTTTTCGGCCTTGGTTTCCTCTTTTTCGTATATAAGAAGATATATCTGATATGTCCGGTGAAGAAAAGAGAGGATCCGCGCAAAATGGAATGCGGCACAATAATTGTTTAACCGATTCTTTTGTTTTTGTAATTGTTGAAGGCCAAAGTTGACGACTACGATTAATTTTCGATTGTTATATAATTGTTTACTCTTAAAATGTATATATAAAATTGAATTTTAAAAATGAAACGCCTCCTTTCACTGATTATTTGTTAAAAAAAATTAGCCTGGACTTTTCTTGTACCCTGTTTGTGAAAAGAGAGAGTCGTACTCTCTTTTAATACTTTAAATGTTTGTTTACTGAGAAATGTAATACCTTTTGTGAGACATTGAGCAATTAGTTTGCTTTGAACATTTATATTAGTAGTATAAACAAGAGAAAATACATGTCATCTGTTTACCTCATGAACTGAAAACAATATCTGATGACTGACAGACTTGACGTACTAATGTCATTATTAGAGAGTCTTTAACATGGATTAAACGTGATCTTATCAGCCATATAAGGATACAGATAATTGTATAATAAAACTGTGATATCTCAGACATGCAATCAGATCAGATGAGGAACAGAGCAAACAGAAGCGAGAGAGACAAGTGAGAAGAGAAAGAGATTATAGAAGAGTCTTTGATGGCAGAGCGGGCTCTGGGAATGATGCTGTGCCTTCAGGGCTGTAGAGCGCTCGCTCCCCGCATCAATAATGGATGAAAGATATCTTGTTCATTGCAGGACTGAACCAAACCGGCATACTGATTTCTAACTAGTGTAAACCTTGTGTAAAAATTTCATCAGTGGCTTTAATTTGCCTCATCCTCTTCTACTACTACACTATTCTTTTGGTGTAAATCTAAACTGCCATAGGGTACGAAACCCTTATTCATGAATAAAATATCACATAAAGTCTCAGAATATACAATGTTTCCTGAGCACTGTATCTGAATGAAAGTCTTTGTTTCAAAGTCAATTACAAATATTGCACAGAAAGTAGTTTTCTTCAGTACCAGTGCATATTTTTCATAACGCCTTTCCAACAATACATTTTAATTTAATATTCTGTCCATGTCCTTAAATTATAAAAACGTAAAAAAAATGAATCAGTTCGTCAAAATGCTCAGATTATGTGAAGTAATTGAATTTGGCAACTAGCCTTAACTGAAAGAAGCTACAGCATCAAAACCTCTACATTTGTCCTTTGTCGTGCGAAAACCTTACAACGTTTTGAAATAAATACAATCTTCGTTTATATTGCCGTTTCTACATGCGTTTTAGAAAAAATCTTTGTTTACACTACAGTACTGAAAACTCATGTCACATGACCATTCAGACACGCTGTGCATGCGCACACAAATGTAAACAGTTGTATGGGTGCTCCGATCAGGGTTTTTTGAGCCGATCACCGATCCTCGATCACTGAAAGCTGTATCGGCCGATACCGATCACCGATCATAGGAGCTATTTGAAGCTTTCTCAGTACCAGAAGAGAAAGTGTCATGAATTAACAAATGAATATTAGTAAGTAACATATTTGGAAACACTTTCCTTGAAGCATTTATGTATAATGCTTAATAAAGAGTTATTAAAGGGTAAAATGCATTATTAATATTCATAATGTGTGATGTAATGCATTATATGTAGTTGTAAATAATTATAACCAATTTAAAATGTGTCGTGTTACAATGAATTGCTTAGTGTTATAATGTATTAACTGTAACAACAATTATCTATTAGACATTACAATGCATTAAAATGTGCATTACAATGCTTGAAAACTACTTTTATAATGCATTAAACATACATGCTTCAAGGAAAGTGTTACCACATATTGTCATAAAACATAGCAGCATGTGACATGAGTCCCAGAAACCCTTTGTCTTCCACAATATAAAGTGGCCGTGATCAAAGCAAATTTATTACATTATTTTATCTGATAATATATTTCTTTATGCTTCTTACTGTCCTTGCACTAGGGTTGATGCTTTTAAAAATGTCTCTGTTACTAACAGCTGAGGAGAGGTTGCGCTAGACTTAGACTTTTCATTTATTTTCAATGTTTCAGTTGTCGGACATAAAATAATAATCTAATCACAAGCAAATGTTTATGTTCTTATGTCCAATCAGTAACAATGACAGGTGCCTGTAAAAGGTGTTTTTTACTCACAAGAAAGCTGTGGTTTGGTCATATGTGACCCTGGATCACGAAACCAGTCTTAAGTAGCACGGGTATATTTCTAGTTAAAGTCAAAAATACATTGTAAGGGTCAAAATGATCGAATATGCCAAAAATCATTAGGATATTAAGTAAAGATCATGTTCCATGAAGATATTTTGTAAATACAATATGCTAAATATATCAAAACTTTATTTTGTGAGTGGATGGCCATTAACAGGGCCTTTTATTAACAACTTCAAAGGCAATTTTCTCAATATTTTGAATATTTCGCACCCTCAGATTCCAGAGTTGTAAACGGGTATATCTCCGCCAGATATGATCATATCATGACAACTTATACATCAATAGAAAGCTTAATTATTCAGCTTTCAAATTATGTAAAAATCTTAATTTCGAAAAATGTACCCATAAGACTTCTTTTGTTGTCCCCGTTCACATATATGTGCTGCTTCACTGAACAGAGAAAACGCAGTTAGAGATATTTTTCCACTCATTGAAAGCTATTATTAATACAAAAAGACGCTATTTTATGAGGTAAAAACTCTGTAAAGACGGCACCACAGCGCGCCTGTGTGTTTGCAGGGAGTGATGGATGCAGATGCAGCTCGAGTCTCTGTTGGCCACATGCGCGTTTAGCACAACTGAGCAGACATTTGAGAGTAAGATCATGAATAGGAAACACACGTCCCTTCGCGATAGTCTACTTACTTCCGCTCACAATCACGTTCATTCACGATCACGTTCTAATGACATGAAATGATAAATAGGGGAATTACAAGTCGCCTTTATTGTAGTCCGTCAAAATGACAGATTGCCTTCAGATTTTTCCATCACTGTTAGAAAAAAATGAATCTTCGGTTGACGCGATCTCTGCATCTGAGTGTCGCTCGAGCTGCTGAACTGCCCGCTCACTCTGCGCGAGACTAACTTTGAAAACTATTCGCACTCCTTTACGTGACTAACCCTCAAACGTCTAAAGAGGTTTCTGGTGTAAAAAGGTTTTGGGTGCTTCCGCATCGTGGAATTCGCTTAGTACACACGTATCAGATTGATAATCATTGTCTATTTCACACACCTTGTAGAATTGCCAGACCGGTGAAGCCATTTTCATAGCGCGTAAAATAAATGTCTCGTCAATTTTGCGTCATCTGATCGGCTTTTCTGGATCGGCCTTTTAGAGACCGCCGATCATACTTCCCAAAGTGATTATCGGCCGATTATGATCGGCGACCGATCAATCGGAGCACCTCTAAACAGTTGTATTGACATACATAAGTTGGTTGTTGATGACAGTTGATCACTTGTCAGTACAAAATGAACATAATGGCGAAGATAAGCAAGCACGTCTTTGTGTGGATAATGTTAGATGTGGTGATAAATGTTACTAAGCATGTTTGATTACATCCGGCGCTGCGCAGACCGATAGACTGATGACATCGCAGTACTGAGAACACGATTTAAAAACATACGGCTCTCTGTTCTCTGTTGCTGTATGTCACCGTGTCGATCCGTAGCCTGAAGTAAAATGTTTACACGGTCGTGTCGAGGCTGGTTAATGTTGCCTTCAGGTAGAGTATCGCTCATGTGACCGTTGCTTAACAAATCAGACTCTAGCATCTCCAAAAGTCTCTGTGTTCAGGGGTTGAAAACTCAGAAGTAGTGTAAACGGCAGGCGTAACCGCATCAAGAGTTATGGGTGTTTAAAGGAAAACACACCAGTATAAACGCCATCTTAGTGTCTAAGGAATGAGCCCATAAAGCTTCTATAAAATCATTATATTATTCACAGTCCTTTTTTAGCAACAAAATCATTGCAGAATTCTTCTATATAAATATTCTGGGATGGTAATGGAATGACACATCTGATTCTGAGCACATGCAGGCGGATGATACTGTATATGAATGAAGTGTGGATTGTTGCAGCCGGTCTTGTTAAATGTTTTTGAAGTGTTACAGATGGAGCACGGCGATGGCAAGCTTCAAAGCGTGTTATGTATCTTCATACGTACTGCGAATCCTTTAACAGATGTTATTTGAAGGGCATCTCTGCATTAAATACAGTCTGATTTGCATTGCAGGATTTCACATCTGAATGTGAATAATCCATTCAGACTCCTTCATCATCTGTTTTCATCTCTGCTCAGTCAGACAGTCTGTGCTGTGCAGCGTAATAAAGTCTCAATTCCTGAAAATCTTTCTGGGGATTCATCTATGTGTTAAATGTCACCACAATGAAATATTCCTTGATGTGATCATTGTAATAGAAGCTGATGAACACAGAAGTCTTAATTTCTCAAATCTCCTCACATCATTCTCTCTGTTCATCTACAGTATCTCATCAGATCTTTCTGTATTGCTCACGAGTCACGACACCTTCTTCAGAAGAGAGAACAGATGTTTGTTCTGGATTGAGTGAACAGCTGTGAATCAGTATTCTTAAATGGTCAATAAAGTGAAGTGTATATGCACACAAGATTGGAGAGAGGACATCAACATCATGAACCCTCAAACAACTGCGGTTGGATGCATAAACTGCTGAGACTACTCTTACACATTAGTCATCTATTTACTGGTCGTAGATTCTTCATATCACTTACACAAAATGGTAGATTGGTCTAATTGAAATCTGAAAAGTTTGATTAGTACTAAATAATTGCTTGTCAGCATCACAGATCTTTATAAAGGACTGAATTGCGCCTAAAACGCTAACCAACGGCAGGAGGTGAAGCCACCGGAAGCGATCGCGCCGCCATCTTGGTATGCCCGACTGACCGAGACCTAAATAACCTGTTTGTCAGCTTATTAGGCGTGCAATAAGTTTTAGTTCACATGTATGTTTAAATTAATTGTTACTTCTGATGTTTTTCCAATGTTTCTGTTTATTTTGGACAGAATAACGACGTATAGAAATCTATGTATCTAGGTGAGTTGCACCCTGTTGTAATGGCACATGTGTAAATGTTTAGAAATAGAGCTTCATGACATACACAGCCTTGAGCCAGTTGTCTCATTAGTCCGCTGATATGTACTGTACGCTACTGTAATGAAAATGAATGAAACCCACTCTATATCTAATAAGATGGAAATATCCCGACTTAAAATATTTGATCATTTACATGCTTAAGACATTTGCGCTGTAAGACTTCAGATATAAAAACAGGGACTGGTAAGAAACTGTTTTATGTGATAACTCCCAATGAATTTGATAAAACGTTTGGGCACACCAACATGGCGGCGCGTGAGCTTCAGTGTAATGATGTCATGAGCAATCCAGTCATTTATATAGATCCATGGTCAGCGAGACTAGTTAGCAGTCAAGTTTAAGTAGTTGTGGCCTAGTGGTAAGAGAGTCCGACACGTGATCAGAAGGTCACCGGTTCGATTCATAAATCTGTCTGTTTTAATTTATACATTTTTATATATATTTATATATATTTTTTGAATTACAGGGCCTGTCATGATTGAAATATAATCAGGAGTTTTGTGAAGAGTTAGATTTTGAAGTTTCACTCCGTCTTCCTCATGTGTTTAAGAAACAGTGTAGGCACAATACAGCAGTTTCTACAACTTAAACTTCATCTTACTCACTCATTGTCTCTCTCTCTCTTGTTATGTCTCTTATGGGCTCCTCTGGAGGTAATTACAGGATCTATGTTATGCTTCCTAAAGCCTTGAAGACTTTCTTCTGTTTATTACCCTTGATTGTAGGAGGGCCTTCATGAATCAAATGGAATAAATTTTGTTTAACAAGCGATGAGCACATTTGATATATGCAACATCTCTTTGTGGAATAACTCTGTGGTTTGGAACAGTGTCTCATTTGCTTCGACCTAAATAACGCTGTTTTGATTAAATACAGAGAGATTTATATCAGTGTATATAAGTTATAAAAATAATGAAAAGTAGAAATGCAAGAGATTTAGAAATGTATTACTGCTGTAATGAGACAATGTTGCGGAGCACGAGGGCACTGCACTTAACAGATGTTTCAGCATTATACTTATCCAGTTTTGTCAAGTGGTTTGCCTGATCGGATTTTAATCAACTCTCAAGTCTTAAATAAGTCTCAAAAACATTTTGGGGGCATTTATACCTGTTTGAACGCATCTGCAAGCTGCGAGAGTTAACACATGTATAGCATAGTAGTGTTGTCACTGTACCATAAACATGACTTACATTACTATACCAGCTGAAGGATCTCGATGCCAAGTGTGCTACGATACTACCGTTTCAAAAATAGAGAGGCATTGTGGGTATTTTGAAGGTTTAGCATCGCGATGCTACCGTAGCACCGGTACACCGTGCAACCCTATAGCATAGGCCTATTTCTCTTTCACCATACAGCAAACTAAAAAACAAGTATAATTTAATAGTTTTGTAAAAAAATATTATTAAACTTTTTGATTATTATTCTTAAACTTTAAATATAATTTACTATTATGTAATCAAATAAATAAACATACATTTTGAAATGCTTAACTGATATTATTATTTGGTCAATATTTTTACTTAACGATAAAACGGTCAATATGAAGATCCCTATTTTAAACTATATTTATGACGATGATGACAGGAGTTGTCTTTCTCTAGACGGGTCTATTTACATGGTATTGTGTTAATTTATTGTGCATCCCTAGTTTCAATGAATACAACATTAGCTAAAGTAAATTTAGACATAGCGTAAAACACAACTTCACGTCAAGCTCGGCTCATGGATGCACCTTGAAAAATCGAGAAAGTCGTTTTTTTTGGACGCAAACTGCATTCAGACACATACGTGTGGATTTCTTTGGTCTAAACTTCCTGCCTCTACATACATGTTACAACCCACATGACAAAAAATACATAAAATCTGTTGAAATTCATTTTAACAAATCACAAACTTTACAGTAATTTCATTTGAAAGGATTGTTGAAATGGTCCTCATTGTATTTGCTGTTGAGCATCAACATCACAATCAAAGTGAAACCTTTGCAATATTTGTTTAAATAAACCGCTGGGGTTAATAGTTTTACATTGACATTCAAACACTTTAAGTGCGGCATGAAATATCCAAATAATGTGTGGTGTAACTCGTGTTTCATCTTCTTACTGCATAAGCCTCTGCTGTTGCCTCTGGTACGGCTGGTTTTATGTAGCAATGAAACATTAATTCTTCTGAATGTAGTTCATGCTGTTTTACACAGCGAGAGTTTTTAGGCTGCGAAATCAGGTTAGCCGCTGTAGACGCTCGCGGGTGAGCATGAGGGATGAGTCACCTCTTGTTGAACCTCAGAAATAAGCTGATGCCAATGTGGCTGTTGGCATCGTTTAGCATCAGGTTGTGCCAAGCGTTTGTACCCCACTGACGAATCTGGCGAGGGTCTTCCCTGGACCGTTGCCCGTTCCACAATGTTTCCAAAGAACATCACCATAAGAAGACAGGCGGCACCAAATCCCTCTCATTCAGAATGCTGCGATGGCAAAGCAGTTTAGTGTATTCCTGCAAATATGTTTCAATAACACGTCCAGCTGAGACGGCTGAGCACTTGAAACAGACATTTGAAGCCCACCGACTGTGTACCATTTCATCTTTGAGTTTGTGTGTTAGTTTGCATTGACATTATTTGTGCAAGTAGTCTTAAATGACTGGAAAAGACATGGTGCAGTACCCTCGACTCCTCATCATCGATCTGGAAATTCAGCCTCTTTGTGTTGTGGACTGTCAGTGGCAGAAGGTTTGTTAAGCCCTCTTCAAACACTCTTTTCAATGCACTAAAAGTTCCATATAAACATCTTAGTCTCACGTCAGTGAATGTTTTTCCTGTGGTGAGATGTGCTGCTGGTAACTGGTGTTGGCATCCCTCCATGACTGGCTCGACTCTCAGTTCTCAGAGCTGCTTCACTTTTGTTTCCGTGATAAAGGGGGTGTGGAAACCACACGTGAAACTCATGAATGTTGATTAGCCCTCCAGCCTCCAGAATAAATCTGTATTCCCAATCCCATGGAGTCTTTTTCTTTCTTCTCTTATTGCTTATTAATAAAGCATAAGAAATCAGTCTTGACTATCAGTCTGACTGTAGAAATGATGACAGGGTTTGATTTAGGTGGCGTTCACATTTGCCCGTTGTCGTACGCAAACGGCGTTTTAAAACGGAAGCGATCCTTTTTTATAGTGCTGTTCTACATAAACTTACAAATCTTCGTTTACACTACTGAAACGCATGTCACATGACCATTCAGACACACTTGCCATGCGTAAACAAATGTAAACCGTATCCTGTACCCCAGAGATGACATATTTTTGTAAGGTAAGCCTGAAGAAAACGCCGCGCTGGTTCCTTCGAGCGAAGGCCTATGTATTTTTCTCAAAGACTTTTGGAAGATGGCAAAAAATAAGCTATGTGATTAACATTAACATTGTGATTACTTGCGGAAATTTTTTTATTTATTTATAACAGAACATAATAAAAAGAAAATCTAATTGAACACACCTCGAGCCAAAGTTAACCATACAGCAAAAGAAATGTTAAGTGGAGTCCAGAAAGGAAAGGACACACATCTGCTCGGAGAACACCGTTTAATAGACAGCAATCCCTTGTGCCGGTGTTCCCAATCTGCAATTCACAAGCCAATTTCCTGAAACGAAACACAGACCATGCAAAAGACAAATAACAACCAGCAGGGGCGTCACAGGGTGATCATGCATTCTGACATCCACCAAGCAAAAGAGCACGCCCATGCACTAGTGTGAGAGAAAGAGCATCACTCGGCTGACAGAAGTGGAGGTGTGTTTGTTTGTTCACTGCATTTGGGTGATGGATGTTATATATTATAAATGCTGGAAAAGAACAATAGATGGAGCAAACTGATAGATGGAGCCGTCCCAGTCCTAAAAGATGTCAGACATACTTTGCGTTTCCATCAAGTTTATGGTGTTTACAGGATCTCTCTGGACCTGAGTACGAAACTTATTTCCACACCCACTTCATATGACATCAACAACCAAGACACATCAAGAATGAGTTTAAAACTGTAAATAATAGAGTAAATAAAGTGAATTGTGCAGTGCTGATAATAAAAATGGAGCTTCTGAAATGTTCCAAAGCCAATAGACACAATCACACTGGACCTGTGTGAGCCTTTGATTTGACTTTGAGAGTTCTGGGATAACAGACTCCACACTGGGGACGGAGGCTTCACAACAGCTTTCCACAGAACGTCTGCACTTCTCAAGCTCGGTTTGATTTTTTATCATCTGAAGAAGATTTTTTCCAGAGAAACCGTTAGCTCGACGGCAGAATATTAAATGTGCTCTGTCTTTGACATATTGAAGGAGTGATTGTCATTGTGAGAGTTCTGTGTGTTTTCACTGCATGTTCAAAGTCATGAGCTCAGGGGTGAATGATGGAAGAATATATGACTCCTGTTCACAAGAGAAACTCTCTTCAAAACACTTTCATTTGCTCTCTGAGCAGCAGGTACGGCCCTGAATATTAAGAGAGAGAGCGAGAGGTTTGTGTCAAGTGTTATTTAAACAGGAACATCAGTGTGTTATAGAGGCTTGCTGGTCATCAAACTGGTTTCTGCTGTCAGGCTGGTCTGGTTTATTGGTTTTAGTTTGGTCTGGTCGGTCTAGGAGAGCATCTGAGTGAATTCAGGTGTGTAAACCTGATAAGACCAGTACTGTGTTTGTGTTCAGTCTACATGAGGTTATTTCTGAAGCACTTCTTTCCGTTGGGAGTTGTGGATCGTGACCTTTATCTTTTGGAGTCGTCATTCTCACTAACACTGAGTAATGGACATGGGACGGCAAACAATTATGTTTTTTTTAGATTCAGCAAAACAGAAGCTCTCAGACTGAATGATTCCATTTGTTTCCATCAGTTTTTCTTCAGTGCTGTGCACTCAGGGATACTCTGTCATGTGACAGACAGGCGCATGGTTTGGATCCTCAGCTGGTGGTTAAAGTCATGGGTTTTTTATTTCAAGTATGCAATATAAATTCACCAAAAATAAAACGAAAAAATTTGTATTCTTTTTTATTGTTTAGGAATTTATGTAAAAGCAATACTTCTGCCAAAGGCACTAGTTGATTAATTAATCCGTTCAAAGGAGTCAAAGTTAGTAACGTTTAAACTTAAACATTAGTGCATTGATATTTATCGTAGAATTATGGGTAAATACAACTGACCTTTGGAGAGGTCATGGCTGTTGGTCTTTATGCACTCAGTGTCTAATGACATCAGCGGTCACGTCTCCGAGCGTTTGAAGTAAATGTTTGATTGAAGGCTGTGGAGTAAGAACAGCTCTAGAGAACACATCAGACCTGAGGTCACGAGTAACAGTGCTGTTTTTATCACTGCACATTTATGAAAACATCAGGATCTTATTCAACAGTTTTTCTCATTTGTGCTTGACATCCCAGTCACATCACAGACATCACATCCTAAAATCGAGTCTTGACCCTCAGAATTGATTCTGAATCGAATCGTGAGGGACCTGAGGATTCACACCCCTAATGTGGTGTAGAGTATTCTTTACACAGTTTGATGTACACCGTCTGACTGAAGCAACTGTTGGAATTGTGATGAGAAATGTTTTGATCACTGTTTGATGAAACATACGCCAGAGATGAGAAGTAAAAGCTTCAAACCTGAACTTGACATTTTCAGGACATAACATTGAACAAAGAACAAAACAGTCGACACTAAAAAGGATTTAATAACAGAGTAAAACTGAACTATCATTCCAAATAACAGGGGAGTCATTTTATATTTAGATTAGATCAGATTGAAATGATATTGTTTATTGTAATGATATTAAGATAATGAACGTTCACTGATAAATCACAAACCTCACACATGATCACAAATCTAAAGACGGACCTGTTTGAGTCTTATTTCTACTTAGGAAAAACATGTCACAGTGCTTTATAAAAGTGTTGATGGTTGATGTTTAAATTCCTCACTGTTTAGAAATGCAGTAATTATTTATTTGTGTGTGTTATTATCTAGTATTGTAATGATTCCTGATGTAGTTCCTTCAATTCACAGACGTGATGTTGCTGACTCTTATCAACAAGGGTTCAGTAAAATATAAACAGATGGTTCATATAATCGTAACAAATTCATTTTCTGAGCATTTTTATGTCACGTCCATAACGCTGGAAATGCCCCATAGACAGTAGACACTAGTGTTTTTGAGTCTTATCATAGTAAATATTTAAGTGCACTACAGTATTTGCTACTATTTATCCAATAACTACAGTTAATACAACAACATATTCTAGTGCAAAATATAATACAGTTTACCATAGTAAATACAAATGTTTCATCTAAATGTGTGTTTTTTTGTGTAGATTTTCATTATGAACATGGCACAACATCGTGATACTTGTTGTCGAGATACTTCAGCTGGTATACTATCGTAAGACATGTTTATGGAACCGTGACAACTCGAGTGTATATAGACATTATGATCATCTGTGGATAGAGATATTGTGTTTTCAGAATCACTCTCACTGTAGCTTAGAGGTTTGTTCACTATTAAACTTTAATGTGTAACTGATCTCACACTGCTGCTGCAGGCCCGAATGAGAACTCATCACGTGTCGACAGACAGAAGAACATCAAAGAGACTTGTAGATGGGCTCTGTTGATGTGGGTCAGTAAGAAACCATTCACAACGCCATATTAAATACAAAACAATAACTTCACACAAACTCTTTAGCAATCACTACGCATCCATACATTCACACACATTTTTGAGCTTCGTGTTTGTCTTTAGACAGCTAAAATAATAAAACCTGGTGCTCTTGGAATACAGAATGTCACGTGCGGTTTAACGCATCATTTTAACGTGGTATGGAGCAGATGTATGTCTCTTTGCTACTAACATTTTGAAAATACGAATATTTAGATGAAACCCGAAAAATAATGTTACAATGACAATGATTTACACATAAATGTCTTCTGCTCGTGTTTCATGAATGAGACCCTACGTCCATGAGCGGTCTTCTGTGGCTGTTAAAACGCATTCGGCCACAAGAGCGTCCACTTACTGTCCTATAAAATAGAAAAAGGCTAAAAGTTAAATATAACTAAAATCACAGTTATGAGTGTTTTTTTATTTTTGTTTGAAGATGTAGATTTGATCGCAGACTTCTGTGACCTTTCCCACTCATTTTTCTCAGGACAAAAGTTTCCATTTGCGCTCAGTTTAATCTCATTGATGTTTAGGAGAAATAAATGAGTTATCAACGAGATGTCATCAGTGATTTCTTTTCCTATGTAATGCTGCTTGTGAAATGACTCAATGGTGTTTCTCATCAGAATTCTCGTTGCATCTTCACTTCAGAATGTCTGTGTTTGTACCGCAGCACATTTCTTTCATCTTCTCACCTCTGTCTGTCTCTGTCAGACGCTCTGATTCAGATTCTCTATGAGGGCTGAAAGATGAATACAGTATATTCTTTACCTCATGAATGTTTGGACTACTCGACACTGTAAAGCTGTTCTTTAATGGTCTCTGTCAGCACAAACATGAACGATGAAGTCATTATCACGCTGAAAATGTTGATTATGACACTGAAATGAGCTGGAGTTCCTCTCAGATATTCAGCATCTATAAATATTAAGCACTTTTATGGCCTGTGTTTATTTTCTCATGGCTTGTGTGTGGTCAGGGAACACTGAATGATGAAATGAGAAATCATGAGACCGTACATGTTTCCTCCTTTGAAGTGGAGACCACACCAAATTGGTTTAACTAGCAGTTTCCTTTCGCTCACATTTGCTAATATAAAAAATCTGTTCTTAAAGTCACAGAGCTGATGATCTGACACACAGATCTGTATGCTGTCCTCTTTCTTTTTTAGCTAAACCGTAGTGTTTGTGATGAGCTAACTATAAACGTCTCCTCTGTGTAATGTTCTCTAATGACAGCATTTCTCAAACTGAAGGCCCGTTCAGATTGCGGGGGATGCGAAAAACAAAACAAATGCCTGACAAACCAGGTTTTCATATCAACGAGGAAACAAATATTCGCTTTCTTCTGTTTGATGCCCTCACGCTAGATGGCGCAGAAGGAGAATACATTTCACGCCTAAACATTAGCTATTCTGCCTTCGGCCGCTGAGAAGAAGAAAAGCTTAAAGCGTAGCGCGTAGCACTAAAGGCTACTAGTACTGTTTGCCTTACCTTCTTACAACAGCAGAACAAGAAATGGATTTCTCGAAGATGAGTTTATGGTTTTTTGCCTGAATGAGCAAAGGAAGAGAGAAAGAGGATATTGTGTTCACCCTATTCTTGAGAAGAGAGAAGAGCACAGGGAGTTTAATAGATTGATCCATGAGCTAAAGCTGAACCACCATCGTTTTCATCGTTACTTCAGGACGACGGTCTGAGGGTTCATTAGTTACCAAATGGCATTTGCATTGCAGCTGTACTATTGAAACAGTTGTTGAATATACACTTGACTTGATGTT
The DNA here is from genome assembly GCA_008369825.1 of Triplophysa tibetana. Taxonomy (NCBI): domain Eukaryota; kingdom Metazoa; phylum Chordata; class Actinopteri; order Cypriniformes; family Nemacheilidae; genus Triplophysa; species Triplophysa tibetana. The sequence continues at coordinate 21,884,426 of CM017908.1, forward strand.
TGTTTACATGTATCTGTGCTTTCTACCTAAAAGCAAAACTGCTTAGTAATTGTATATAAATAAAAATAAAGAAATTTGAAGAAACTGATTGTATTTGATGACTTTTACTGGTAACGCCAATTTATTTATAATATCCCATACTACAACATAACATGTGAAGTGTATTCAAATGAAAGATTATATATATATATTAGTTTATTTATACTGTTTATACTTTTACATTTGAATGCCACCTCAAATTATGCCACAGAATTAATTTTTTGTCCATGTTTTTGGAGTCGGCGTGACTTTTTTCAAAAGTTCTGTCTGTTCTGACACCAACGACAGTAACAACTCGACATCTATTCTCTCATAAGAGCTTTCTGAGCCTTTAGCACCGCGTGCCCTCAGTGGCTCAAGGCGCATGACGTAAAATCCTCGATTCTTATTGGACGGTCCGTTTCTTTGCTTCGTGAATGGGCAAAGATTTGTTGCACTAGACGGAATTCTTTGCATTTTCGCACCAAATATTCGCGGGCAATCTGACCAGGAAAACATTACCAGTCGGCCTCATGAGAGTCCATCAATGCAACAGTAATTTGATGTGACTGAGTTTTTTAGCACATGAGTATTTCTACATGTCAGCTGTGGTTGTGGAATCAAACTCTTGTGAAATTATTCAGAAACTGCCCTAATAACCTGCGGAGTCATCTCATTTGGAACCAAACTCTTCATTTGTAAGTTTTGGTCATTTGAAGTTTCCACTATCAGTACAAATTGCCAGTGGCTGTATTTATAACATCACACTTGTTTTTGATCAATTACACCCAACGCACCATTAGACTAAAGTGTGTTTCATTGGCTTCACACCGTCTGTTCATGTCATTAAAGCACAGGCCCAAGGGTACGGCCATGTGGAACACCTCAACACTCAACACCCGTCATACTCCTGCACGCTCTTTAAATCCATTGTGACGCTGCCCGGGGTTTGTATAGAGCTTGACACGCTCCCAGCTCTGAGCCGTGCCCATTCACTTTACATATGAAGATGTTGAAGAGCAGCGAGCAGATGCTCACCTGCGTTTGGGCACTTTGACAACTGCTGTCTTAATATTTCAGCAGCGGCAGGCGCAGCACTTTCTGCATGAGCTGTTTTCCACCGCGGGCAGCTGGAGAGCCTTCATTAGAGAGAGATGCTGTTATCAGTGCCAGCTGTCTGAACGTTTCATCACACCTCCACTGTCACAGCCACGTGTCTGCAGACCTTCAGCGCTGCCGTGGATGAAGTCGGGATATGGAGTTGAAGGCATGTGAAAAGTGTTTATTTGGCGTGTATGTGAAAGGACTGTGAATAATGACTGTGTGGATGTGTTGGAGGTGATAATAAATTCGGTTTTGTCAGGGAAGCTGCCACATATATGCAAATGTGTGGTCTATAAGCATCGTGACTGACTCTTTGTGTTGGTCTATTGAAAGGTAAATTCACTCCAACGTGAAAATTCTATCTAGCTGTACTTTTCTGTCCGCACAGCGCATCGCAGTTGAACGCACCAAATATATATTCACCCACATTTCACTCCTAACCTGTGACATCACTTTAGCAGAATGTTCATGATGATGGAAGCATGAATGAATTACATCTTATGTCAACTGTAAAATTATACACGATCATTCAGGGTATGAAGTCATTGTTTAAATCATGGCATTATTTTATAATAAAACATTAACCATCACTTTTATGCATCTTGGTAGATGCTTTCATCCATATAGTGATTTGGAGTGCGTACTCCAGATGATGATAAACACAATGCGTCTGCAGTGAACTTCATCTCACATATAGATTTACCTCCTTATCACTTTGAGTTTATGTGGGAACGGTTACTGGCAAAGAGGCTGGAATCTATTATTCAGGTTAACGCGAGGAGTACAAAGCCCACAGAGTCGAGCCGCCAGCGAGCAGAACGCAGGGAAATTAGGTCAGTTTCTCAATATATTCACAAGAGTTTGATTCCACAACCACCGCCGAGATGCAGAAACACTCATCTACAGTCACATCACACCTGACCGATCACTTCTGACTTCTATCTCTTTTATACTCTTGAAAAAATATATATAATAATAACCTTGTTCTGTATACTGTGGTGGGCTATATGAGACCAGTTTTTGATTGCTCTTATGCTGTGTGAGGTCCTCATGTTGTTCCAATTGCTTCCATTGTTTCCCTCATCTGTACGTCGCTTTGGATAAAAGCTCTCTAAATGACTAAATGTAAATGTACATTAAATGTACAGACTCTCACACGGCCGACTGGAAATGTTTTGTTGTGTGAAATCCTGGCTTAAAGTGAGATATAGACAGATATTAGACAGATGAACCATAAACCTAAAAGATCTACAGCACAGACCCCATGAACACAGGTTTATAACACCAGTCATTTACTGTACTATCATAATATATATGTCACGGGTGTAGCTGGCAGAATGTAATGTCCACGCAAAGGATAATTCAAAATAAGTACTTTAATATAAGATCAAAAGGAAAACAGGGAATCAGGAACTCGGGAAACAAACACACGTAGCATTAACAATACTAGACAAAGAACAGAGGGAGACACAGGGCTTAAATACAATGGAAGACACTCAGGGAAAACAGAAACAGGTGTGGAACTAATTAACAATGACGAAACACAAGTGAAAACTAATTAACTAATAATGAACCTAACCAGGGGAGGGAAAACACCAAACAAAACATACAACAAACGTGACAATATACATATTTACATTTACATTTAGTCATTTAGCAGACGCTTTTATCCAAAGCGACTTACAAGTGGGGTAGGTAATGGAAGCAATTAGGACAGCATAAGTACAACAAGAGCATAAGTGCAATCAAAAAGAAGACTGGTTTCATATAGCCTAACACAGTATACAGAAACATTCATTCATACATTTTTTTTTTTTTTTTTTTAAGAGTAGAGAAGAAAAGAGTAGAGAAGAAACTTGAGTCAGAACAGAACAGTAAGATATTGGTGGAAGAGATGGGTTTTCAGGCGTTTCTTAAAGATCTCTACAGAATCTGCAGATCTTGTAGCAGCAGGCAGATCATTCCACATAGGTGGAACAGATCCGGAGAAGAGAGATTTTCTACCTTTATGGGATGGCACCACAAGACGCCGTTCGTTTGCAGAGCGTAGGGATCTGGCGGGTACATATGTCTGCAGTAGTGAGTGAAGATAAGGTGGTGCCAAACCAGTGGTGGTCTTGTAGGCCAGGAGCAGAGTCTTGAATTTGATGCGAGCGACTATAGGGAGCCAATGTAGCTTAATGAGTAGAGGAGTGACGTGTGCTCTCTTCGGTTCATTAAAGATAACTCTTGCCGCAGCATTCTGGATCATCTGTAGAGGTTTGGTTGTGCCAGCTGGAAGTCCTCCCAGTAGTGCATTGCAGTAGTCCAGTTTGGACAGGACTAGAGCCTGTACGAGGACTTGTGTAGCATGCTCTGATAGGAAGGGTCTACTTTTCCTGATATTGTAGAGGATGAATCTACAGGACCGGGCGGTGCTGGCAACTTGATCTGTGAAGTTGAGCTGATCATCGATCACCACTCCCAGGTTTCTTGCCTTTCTGGAAGGTGTGATGGTTGATGAGCCCAGTTGAATGGAAAGGTTGTGATAAGTCTTTATATCAGCCGGGATTACAAGCAGTTCTGTTTTTGAAAGGTTCAGCTGCAGGTGATGGCCGTTCATCCAGAGTGAGATGTCGGCTAGGCAAGCTGAGATGCGTGCAGAGACAGTCGGATCGTCAGGGCGAAAAGACAGGTAGAGTTGTGTATCATCCGCATAGCAGTGATAGGAAAAGCCATGTTTCCTAATGACAGAGCCAAGGGATGTCATGTATACAGAGAATAGCAACGGACCAAGCACTGAGCCCTGAGGCACACCTGTGTCGAGATGTTGGGACTCAGACACCTCACCCCTCCAAGATACTCTAAAGGACCTACCCGAGAGGTAAGACCTGAACCATTGTAGCACCATTCCAGAGACCCCCATAGCCTTGAGAGTGGACAGGAGGATGTGATGGTTAACAGTGTCAAAGGCGGCAGATAGAGCCAGTAGGATGAGAACAGATGAGTTAGAGGAAGCTCTTCCAGTCTCAGGGCTTCGATAACAGAGAGCAGCGCAGACTCAGTGGAATGACCGCTCTTGAACCCAGACTGGTTGCTGTCCAGGAGGTTGTTCTGGATGAGGAAGGATGAGAGCTGGTTACAGACAACACGTTCTAGAGTTTTAGCAGCGAAGGGGAGTAGGGATACCGGTCTGTAGTTTTCTAACAGTGCAGGATTAAGAGTAGGCTTCTTTAGTATTGGGGTAATACGGGCTTCTTTGAAGAGAGTAGGAAATGTGCCAGTGGTGAGGGACGAGTTGATAGTGTGAGTCAGAGAGGGTACAACTGATGGAGAGATGGCCTGGAGTAGATGGGTGGGGATGGGATCTAGAGGGCAGGTAGTCGGGTGGTTAGAAGAAATTGCCTTGGAAACTTCCTCTTCAGATAGGAGAGATTCATACTTCATTGTTATACATGTTGTCTATCTTCCTATTGTATACATATGTATGGCCAGAAGACATAAATAAATAATACATCTGTTATCAGAACTTATTTGATATTTTTAGTACATTTTCATAACTTGCGCGAGCATTTAAATGACCTTTAATAAATCAAGTAGTTAAATCAATCTAAGAAAAATGAGCTATAAGATATAGAATTATAATGGGAGATTGTTCCATGGAATGTATTGTTACCGTGAAATTAAAATGACTGATTCCGTGAAATAGATTTTTGGCCATTCCGACCGCCTCTAAAGGGAATGGGAATTTAGGACCGTCAACGAAAAAACACGATCACCTTTTAATTTGGTCAGGTATCACAGAAGAATGAAACTACTGAAACATTTCATCTGCTGAATGGTGTTGTATCGCTCAAGTATATCTGATTTAAAGCTCAGAGTCTGTCCTTCTCTAAAAACAACTCCATGTGTCATGTGTACAAGCCGTTTATTTCCACTTTGTGTTTTTTTGTAATTTCATGAAATGATGTTTGACCGTCGCAGCCAATCAAAATGTGTGTTTGTTTATATATCATGTGTGAACCTCATACAGAGTCCCTTTCTCATCCTTTCACAATAATAAATTCACCAAATCTCCTTTATCATGTACGTATTTGACAGACTCAGATAACATTCAGAACCTGAAAGATCCAACGTCTGTGTCTGAGATGATCATTCATCAATACACACGTGTCCACCGCTGAAGAGTTTCTCAGCACCGAGCCGCTGAACCCGACAGACTTTAAGACTTTAATGAACATTTGAAAGGAGGGATCAGTGGAGTCAAAACCACAGGCTTATAAAAGAGAAGAGGATTTCAGTCTGATCATCTCTCTCAAACTGAACAGAGCCCATTCTGAGAGAGACAGATAAACACACACTAGAACATGACTTCACCACACGTACATGATGTGCAGTTCTGTACTGTGCGGGAATATTGACCTCTGTTCAGACTTCAAGTGTCTTAGAAAAGTTTTTCTTGAGTGAAATAAAAACACGTGTTGTTATTGTGGGTCTGATTATAGAAAGAGAAGTTTGTGTTGTTCCGGAACTGGAAGACCAAACTTCAGCAGTTTATTCTCCTGGAAACTTTGAGTCTGTGAGGTGAAAGATCTTGTGTTTCTGCTCAGGTTACTGAGTTCCAGCACAGAACACGCCTCAGAACATTGAGTTCTATATACACAAGTGTGTGTGCATGTGTGTGTGCATGTGTGTGTGGGTGTGTGCACTTCTGCATGTGTGTGGGGGGGGGTTGAATGGGTGTGTGTGCTCGTGTGTACGCATGTTTGTGTGTGGGGGCGTGTGTGTGTGTAGGTGTGTGTGTGTGTGTGGAGGGTATGGGTGTGTGTGTGTGGAGGGTATGGGTGTGTGTGTGTGTGTGTGTGTGTGTGTGGAGGGTATGGGTGTGTGTGTGTGTGTGTAGGTGTGTGTGTGTGTGGAGGGTATGGGTGTGTGTGTGTGTGTGTGGAGGGTATGGGTGTGTGTGTGTGTGTGGAGGGTATGGGTGTGTGTGTGTGTGTAGGTGTGTGTGTGTGTGTGTGTGTGTGTGTGTGTGTAGGTGTGTGTAGGTGTGTGTGTGTGTGGAGGGTATGGGTGTGTGTGCTCGTGTGTGCGCATGTTTGTTTGTGTGTGGGGGTGTGTGTGTGTCTGTGTGTGTGTAGGTGTGTGTGTGTGTGGAGGGTATGGGTGTGTGTGTGTGTGTGTGTTTACTGTGACTCTGTGGATGAATGTTGTGATGTCTTAATACTAATGCTGTCATGCGATACAATTTTTTTATCTTATTTATAAGATGATATGACGATTAATGAATCTAATTAATCACAAATTATTCTCACATAAAGTTTGGCTGAAAAATTACCCCCAGTCATTATTTATGGAGAGACATTACAAAAAGTATATAAGTAAAAATATTCTTATATATATATATATATATATATATATATATATGAAGAGTTTGGTTCCAAAAGGAGTTATTCTCTATTCAAAAATAATGTTTTTATTGTGTTAGTTTGCTGTTTTATTTAGTTATTATGGCTTAAATCAAAACAAACAAACTGCAGTTTGATTGATATTAATTGGAATGCATAATAAAACATTATTATTTATCTTATTTTGGACGCAAACTCTTCAGTTACACACACACACTTTTGGACCATGAGGATAAGTAAATGATGAGTGGTGTTTTGGGCTAAACTATATTTAATGATTTTTATTAAAATGGAAATATAATTTTTTCTTTATAAAACGACACTCTAAATAATACAATAAAACTTGCAGTTACTCTACAGTACATTTAATTGTGATTTTTTTCCAGCGATTTTAGAATCATATTTAACCCATTTAAGTTGACAGGACTGTGGACTTGCTGTAATGTAAATGGCTGCCCAGAGGTGTTGCAAACATGGCTGCCAAATGGCACAACTTCTGTAAACGGACTTTTCTTCATGTTCATAGTAGTGCTGTCAATCGATTAACAAAATGTATCTGATTAATAAATAAAAAACTCACAACTAATCGCACATAACATTATTGTTTTAAAATATACTTTTATATTCTACACATTTAAAATTCAAATAAATGTAGAAACAACAGATTTCTTCATCAGCATCATTTAATGAAAGTTATTTCAGTTATAAATTCAGTTATTAGTACTGGAACTAATCTTGCTATTAAATTGATTTTTTTTATATTTTAACAGTCAAAAGTATAATTGACCGCTATCATGTCTATCAGATAGGATATATATTCAGAAATTGAGTAGAAGTTCTCAAACACAAATACAGTCTTCAATGCTAAATTGTAAATTAAATACAGAAGTATTCTCAATAAAGCTTTAAAACACACTGAATTCCTCTTTTCTATTGTTCTTTGATGAACATTATTGACAGGAGTCTCAGCAGCAGGTTTAAGAACGCCGGCCCTTTAAGAGCTACCTCTTTAGGCAGATGACACCACTTCCATGCTCACAACTCTTTGCATTCATTTAAGATTTGCTTTAGCACGTTGAAGTCTGTGCTTACGAAAATGCTCAACAAAACGTGCTTTCTGTCATAATCTTGTGTGCTTTTATCCATTCAAGCACGAAAGAGAATTTAATACTGGTGTTGTGCGGTCTGACAGAGATTGACTGACGCAGCCTGTGACATTATACACCAGACTGGACCTCATGTTGCGTTTGGCCGCGTCCCACAGCTAGAACCTGTCTCTCTTCAGGACAAAGCAACCGTATCAAACCGCCCATAAAGGTCCAGTCAGTGAAATCTAGTGGCAAAGATGCGAATTGCAACCAGCTGCTCAATCCACCACTCCCGTTCCAAACACTACGACGGATGACAGAATATTTCGAATGACGTGAAAGGGGACCGGCGGTGTATATAGAAAGAAATATCTAGGGACTCTCTGATGGAAGAGATATTGTATGTCAATGGGACCTTCCTGGTTAAATAAAATAATCAAATAAAATAAAAAAATATCTCATTCTAAGTTAATCCAAACATAGCTTCTTTGTGTAAGCTCTTTATACACCTCTGAAGACATGGTTATCTATATTATATTGCATTTCTGTCAATAGATTCGCCCAAACATGACACACTGGACCTTTAAGTGGTTTTAAATCCTGTGGACGAATAAGAGCGTGATTATATTATGTAACATAGACAAAGGATGACTAACCAACGGATGCTGCCTTAATTGCATTAAATATTTTTAATCAGAAAAACATATTCGCATGCGTTAAGGCATTAAAGTGACGCCCTATAGTGATCAATAACACAGTCAGTCAAACAGGCGTAATTATTCCAAAATAATTTTTCCAGTAAGGGGCACATTTTTGGAGTGATTTCCAGAGAGGCAATTTTGATCTTTCTTCATAAGGACAGTTTTTGTTTTAACCGTAATGCCTTGTCTTTTAGATCAAATACTAACAGTTCATTTCATCAATCAATTCTACAAATAAGAATAATAACATACAGACAGTAAAACATCAACAGAAGCCATCTTTAGTTTGAATCTGTGATGGCTTATAACAAAGACTGTTGAATGCTGCTCAAATGTGCCATAACTGTTTACAAAACATTTGTTTAAGGTTATAAGATTTATAAATAGTTCTCCAAATAATATGAATTATAATTGTATATCAGTAAGTCATGTCAGTAAATATGTTAACACATTTAAACTATACTTAGAATGGAATAAATACATTTTAAATAAATAGTTTTTTCACTGTGGGGAGTCCGAGGAGCAAACATTGTATGACAAAAATAAAACAACACGCGCTCATTACAGACGACTGCAAGATTTCAACAGTAAATCACTGAGTGTTACAGCAATATAAAGAAAAGGATGAAGTGACATTCAACATCACTAAAACACTCAGTGACATGAAGAGTCTCTCTTCTCTCCACAATGAATCTCTTTCTTACTTTGTGTACAGTATGTACATGTGTGTGTGAGGATAACTGCAGTAATGTGATGCTCATCGTCAAACTTTCTGGGTATTTTGTATTTTTTTTTGCTGATGAAAGTTACAGGAGTGCATGTGGTGTGAGATATGAACTATAAAACACAATAATCATCATTTATCATCATTGACTGTCTTCCGTCCTATGTTCAAGGGCTTTTGGAGACAACAGCTTCCAGCTCAAGGGAGAGGGACAGTCCATCACACAGACTGTACGGGGGATATGTTTTGTGTGTGTGTCTTCATTTAATGCTGTTTGAACTGCAGAGGACGGCAAGCAACCACAACAACTGCAATGTTTACGTTTATTCATTTTCTACAGGCTTGTGTCCTTTTTGTTTTAAACTTGCTGTATGTATAATAAAGGTTCAAAACATTGGCTAAGAAAACAAGAGGTAAGAGTCATTTATTTTCGTAAATTATTTGAAAAGTAATGCAAAAAATAAGATTCTTATTTAGCTAAATGAGTCATGAAGGCATATCCCGACTCCCGAGCACTCAACCTGATAGTGGTGAACGGCCGATAACCGATATATTGGCCGATACAAAGTATCTATAAATCTAACGTTTTCTGAGACTGAAAATTATTTTTCCTCCTTAAAAATGATGTACCAAGCCTTCTTTACACGAATGACAGAGTGTTTCACTTATAAAACTTTTTGGGCTATAATGTTTATTTAATAAATAAATGAAAGATGTTCTGCCAGAGTAATCCAGAAAGGTGTTCTCGAGACTTAACAGGTCTCAAGACAGAAAGCATTCAGACAATATGCTTTTCTTCCTCTAAATTCATAAATATCTACATACTTCATCAACAATGT